>JAWWMK010050607.1:0-48808 GCA_035047105.1 Galeopsomyia nigrocyanea | reverse complement strand
TATATATTTTTGTTAAATTAAATTTTTTTTAAACTAACAGGTCGGTACAAGTTTTATTTAACATTCGATAGTAATTTTGCATTGTTCGTGAATATCTTCGTTACGAGTAATGTATAAGTAAATGATTTGAGTTTTCTTGGAAGCTGCAGCAGGAAAACAGTCGGCATCAAATATGTTAGAATCAGGCAAAGTAAAGATGAAGTTTTCAAAGAACTTCAGCCTTTCGAGGAAATTTTTATTATACCTTTGATTTTTTCGTCACTAAAAATACATCAAATGGAGGCAACGCTTCTATGATGATTTATTTTTTCACACGTCAATGAATACTTTCTTTATTATAAATTATTTTAAACATGTAGAGAACTTCAACATGGATTATTGGAGTAGTTTAATAAAGTTTATGATGATAGTAGATCTAACTATTTCAGCAGTAACATAGCTTTCATTTAGTATTCCATATGGTACAAAAATTCAAATCGACACAAAACTTCTGTTATTATGCAATATTAACTTGTATTATTCCACATACTACCAATAATTGTTTCTTGAATAATAATAAATACATATTTTGATAACTGCCAGATATTGATTCACGCAATTTCATAGACTGATTCACCGAAGTGGTTACCAGCAGGCGCATAATTACAGACAAGGTAAAATGTATAGTATTTTCCTTGTTTGTATTTGGTAGCACCGCATCCAATTTTGGTTGACTTTGCCCAGATGATATCGGTATAATGTCCAATGACTTTGCCTTCTGCTGATATGTAGTTACTAGAAATATTGAATATTTATTTGAAAACATTGAGTGAAACATTTATAAAAAATATTGATTTTGCATCATTTGATCTTTCAGAAATGAATAAGAACTCAGTATTGAAGAATAGAATTTAACTCGTGTACTTGATTGATCATAATATATTTATTTCAATCTAGTTCACGTAAACTTGGACATAAAAAATTATTTGCTCACGTGAATAGCGGCACCTGATGTTTGCTAAAGTCTTTCACTTCATTATACCAGAATTGTATCATGTTATCAACCTTGATATTGTTAATATCTCCAAAGTTTACCCAGAAAGCAATGTTCTGGCCAACGGCAAAACGATCTTGAAGAAAAATAAATAATAAATAAATATATTGAAGCTAAGACGGAGCGACAAAGAAGAGGCTTTTAAGAATTGTGAATAAGCCTACCGACATTCCTACATGAGTCATGTACTATTTTACATTGATCGGCCCATCTTTGAGCAATGAATGCGATCTCATCATCCCACTCCTTGAATTCAATTACAATTTAACAGTCAATTTTTTGGTCATATCGATTAATGATTTGGAGCTGATGAATACTTATCAAATTGGGCATGTATTTTGCACGTGGTTGAGGTCCAGGGCTGCCTCTAGTTTCTTGTCCACTGGCAACTTTTTGCCTCAATTGATTATGTAGAAAGATGATCCTATGCTTTTCATCATCTGAAAATCCTGATGAATGGTAACCAGTGCAACGAGCAGATGGACAGGGGTTCTTTGATAAGCAAAAGCTTGATATTTCAGTAACGAATAAAAAGAAATATAATATGATAATATTCCGATGACCTAAAATTATATGCAAAATTAACTTACTGGATGAATACAAACAGTATGATTAGCACCGCAACTCTTTACATGACAGTAGTCAGTTGCACTTGATAGTGCAACCATCATCGTTAGCGCAATCAACATTCTTGTACTTGTTCTGATATTCATACCGCTTTTTAACTTTTTTAGGTAACGATTTTCATGGCACTGCTTCATCTGCAACTTTTCTTTTTTATATGATGCTAGAGTAGTAGATTTTTCTGCGTTACAGCTGATGTACTTTTCGCATCTTATCCACAATAAAGTGGAATATTCATAATGGTTTCTAATTTCAAATGGTATTCTTTTATACCGTTTTAAATTACATTAGTTGTCAAACTTCAGTGTTACAAATGAACAGATTTGGCATAAAATAAATAACTATGTAGATTATTTGATGTATAACCTATAGTGTAATGATGTATGTACACTCATTTCTACAACGCACTTGTTCCGTATTTCTTTCCATACTGACTCATTGAAGCGACACATAAGCAATTTTTCAAGTTCGTAGTGAATACAAATAATATTTTTGAAATATTTTCCTAAAAATATTTTATCCCATCGATGGGGAAATGACTCTTAAAATAACAATATTTTTAGTTTTTCAGGTAGGATATATCATTTATTAATAAAAGTTTTAAAAGAAAAATATATTTTTATTATATGAATACAATCATTTTCACTCTTGTATCAATACTGCACTTAGAAGATAACATCATAATTCATAAATGAGAACATACATAAAAGTTGACTTTTTATCAACAAAAGTATGTACATGTACCCAGTATGGCGACAAATACTCATTTTTTTGGTCAATTTCAGACGCGTTTATGAAAAATATATTTTAGATCTACTTATATGTTCGATATTTGAATAAAGTGAAGATGGCTATTAAATCTCGTAAATCGGTTCACCAAGAAAATTGCCAGCTGGTCCATAATTACAAACAAGGTAGAAACGGTTGAATTTCCCGTCATTGTATTTCACTGCACCACAGCCGATTTTCGTTGACTTTGCCCAGAGTAGTTGAGTGTAATGGCCTACTGCTTGACCACTGGCACCTCTGTTACTGTAAAACAATTTACATTTTTGAAATCTTTTATACCATCAATGCCGCGTCAATTATATAAGATTGCAACTTACTTGAAACGCGAGACATTATTTTTGTCAAAATAATCCACTTCGTTGTACCACATTTTGACCAGTTCTTCAACTTTTAATGAGTTCACGTCTCCTGTTGTAGCGGTATAAGCAATATTTTGCCCAACTTTGAATCGTTCTGAAAAATAGATTATCGAAATCATCAATTTTTGTCAATCTGCATTTGTTCGTCAATTATTAACAACAAAATGGATGAAACAAGCACTTTATAACTTTTCAAAGTTACATTTTAAATAAATCATCGAAATTACTTACGAACATCCCTGCAGCTATCGTGACCCCACGTACACTGATCGGCCCATTTTTGCGCAACGCTTGCTAACTCATCGTCCCATTCCTAAAAATATAATTTTTTCTATATAGTATTCATTAACAATTAACATTCGCAGCGTTATTAATATACATACAACATTTGGCATGTTCTTTGCCGGAGGTTGAGGTCCTGGACTGCCTCTTGTTTCCTTTCCACTAGCCACTTTTTGCCGATACTCATTATGCAAGTCAATGATTTTTCGCTTCTCTTCTTTTGTCAGCCCTGATTTGATGATACGTTTACAGGAAGATAGTCCGGACGACTGTGTTGAGAAGAATAATTATAAAAACTAATCTTATTCCTATTCTCGTGGTTAGAAGCAGGTAAACCTTTAATCGCTTTGTTACTTCCGTAAAAAGTTGTTGTTATACGACGACGATAAAATTTACGTAATTCTAGGTAATTGTTTTGCAATACAGCCATTGCGTAAGAGAACAATTTCAATAACACAATTAAATTTGCAAATGATGTTTGGTTTATAAACAAAATCCAATTTTCGTTAATTAATTTATTTTTTGTCAAAGTCTGCTTGTACTCCAGATCAATTGTTTTTATTATTTGGTTATGATTGTTCTATGAATATAATTTTCTCGAATCAAGTTATGTATTTAAATACAAAGTACAAAAATGTATTGTTTTTAATGCCTTATCTGCCCCCCCCCCTTCCCCTGGTTTTGAATTTTTTTTATGTGTAGTATATATAATGAAATTGAAATTTGAAAATAACGAAATGTCAACTTTAACAACAGTGATCTGGAGTACGAATTTCTTTTAGCCTAACCTAGTTCATCGATTGAAATAGCCTTAATTATTTAGTTGCTTATAGTATTTCAGTGAATTCACATTAATTAAAAGTATTTATTTGTACGACAAACATCTACTTTAATTTTTGACCATTTTCGCTATTTATTCTCCAAGTAATCCTTTATTTTAAGATCTAGCGTACGAGTAACATCGGCCTATTTTTTTTTATTAAAAAAAATCAAAATCTCGTCTCTGCTTGCATTCATCTTAGCATGATCCAAGTTTGTTTGGTTATACAAATTTGTTAAACGAATGTCGGGTATTAAAGTAGTCGATGTTAATACTTATTTTGATTTAATTTTGGAAGTTTTCTCAATTGTAGTTATTCTACTACAAACTACCTTTTTAACCAAAAAGTAACATACTTTCTTATATATTATTATTCTTGTTGTTATATATTATTATTTCTTATATTCTTAATTTTTGCCCATATGAATAAACGGAAATGTCACTTGACTTATTGAATTTTTATAACCTAATCATGTTTGAACTTCATTTATACTGTTAACAAAAAGAATTTATCGGTAGCAATGTTGACTATACCAAAAGATATGCAAATGGACCGATGGTATAATTCAGACTGTTATAAATTTAGCCTCCTTTTTATATGGAAACGTGCGAAAATAATTGTAATAATTAAATTCTACATTAACAAAACTAATGTTTACATTTTTCTCAAAACAGAATAATTTGTAACAAAACTCTTAACCAGCATTGAAGAAACAATATAAACAGCATAAAAATTATTGATAACTATAATCTTGCCATGCCTGATTCATGCTTTTCGTAAGCTTCGAGATATGAGCACATGCAAACATAAAATTTAAATTACAACACAATTTATGCGTAAGAAACCGCATGCATTAAACTATTTTTTATTTCCCGAATGGTCATCGGAAAAACAATCGCATGCAATTTTGTGTAAATCAATATCCATAAGACAAAAGCCGTATAGCAAAGCAAACTTACAGCAAACAGGCAAGCAGTATGTGGCCGTTTGCCACAGCTTCCAATTCGGCAATAACCATTGTCGGCTAACGACACATGGGCACAAAGCATCAAGCTGATCAACGCAATCATCAACCTTACCATTGTTAGTTGTATCGTTTACCAAAAATTCGCACACTCACTAGCTGCAAACACTTTGTGCTAATATTGCCGATAGTCACGGCTTATATATCAAACGCGAGCGTTCCTTTTTTTTTCTTCCACATTTATTGGTGCCTTATCGCGGCTATGGCTATTATCACGAGTGACGCATCGTTCTGGACGCTCGCGGGATTTTGCACGCTACAATACACAAAGCAGGTAGGCTCGACGAGAACTGTTGCAGTTTTGTATGCTTTCGCAATGCTCGAAGGAAGTTTCTTATAGGCTTCTTTTCTACTTTTTTTTTTGTTATTTATGGTCGGCTAATTGTATCGTAAAAGATATTTGACGAGGTGTTATTGGAGGTCGTCACCTTGCAGATACGAGATTTGAGAATCGGTTATTGACAATTTGGTGTAGAAATTTTATCAGTAGCGATAATATTTTTGAAGGATAATGTATATTCGCTAAAAATGAAAGTATTCCACGTGAATAGTCATTGTCACTAAAGATAGGTGATTTTATCTATCTGAAGATGACATTAATTATAAATTTAAAAATTAAGTCTTAATCTGAAGCAGTTTTGTTTGACAAGAAAGTGTAAGATTTCAAACTCTTCAGTTTCTAATATGATTCAATATATGGGTCATGTATATTAATAGATTTTCGGTCATATCAACAATTAATAATAGAATTGATCATTATCTACACGAGATCGATGATAACTCTTTAAAATCCTCGTAATATCGCTTAAGTACACCTTTTATTACTTGAGATAAGTGTCTGAGTAACAGCAGATTACAATCATAGAGGAAATACAGTTATGAATCATTTCGTTCCCATGTATCGATGGAAATAGGAATTCTATGGGAAGTATATATTTGAATAATAATTTCATATGACAAATAACTTGATTATTCCAATTAAAAAAGATCATTTAAAAATAATTATATTCAAAAATGTAATGTATGATTTGAACATTACGATAGAAAATTACGATAGAATTAAATAAAATTTCAGTTGTATATAAAATATGAAACGTGAATTAACGTTTGGAACTTTACCTTAAATTGGCAAAGTGTGTGAGTATTTGGACGGCAGGTGTCTACGTTGCAATAATCATCATTGTTGAAACAATATACTACTGTAATAATTGTTAACAAAAAGAAAATGCTCTTCATCATCTTGATCGATTGGGTTTACCGACTCTGCTCTTCAGTATTCACTGTTCTATTTTTCAAAAGCAGACTAAATTATTGTTCGTCGAGCAGTTGCTTTTATATGTATAATTGATAATCAAGCCTGTGCCTTTGGTATACGAATATCTACCGAGAAGCAATTGTAATTTGGTATAGCGTGTACTCTATTGTTCAATAATGTTTGCATTTCTCGTACTGCTATGAGCCTTTATCGAAGTGTAAAGAACATGTTTTCCAACGATTAATACGTGCACGTGTTTTTTCAATTTTTATCGAAAGGCAAATAGAAATACTATTCAATATTCTTCACCTGCGTTCAACTTGTGAAACCTACTTTTGTTCTTCGGCCTTAACACTTATCAAAAGTAAATTTTCATATTCAATTACTTACATAACAAGCTAATGAAGTAAGCGAAAAAAAATTTCCATTTAACAATACATCGAAAAATAAAAATTAATTTTCCATCGATCATAAATGTTTATTAATAAATATATAGGTACATTTTTTCGAAGAATGAGCTTATGGCCTGAAAAATAGTCCCCAACACAAGATACATATAATGTATTTCTATGAATCGAGGAAACTACACAGCTTCTGCGTCAAGAGTATCCACCCACCAAAACGCCTCCACTATTGTCCAGTTAAACGATCGACCTGTCGTGGATCAGTGCACTCGTTTCGCGCGATAAATTTTAGGATCTCGACAACCCTCCATCCTCTTCAACTATTCATATTTATTTGTGGAGAGTCGTCAAGAATCACATTGTGTGTAATTCCGTGGTTGGACTTCAGCGCTTTCAGTAATTGAATGAAGGTAGAAATATTTTTCCAGTCAAAGCTTATTGTTAGACAGAAATTTTTTACTGATTATATTGAGCAACCTCTCTATAAAGTTTACGTTGAGTTTATGTTCGAGTTCGAATAGGAAAATGTATTGCATTGTTACTTTGAATTTATTAATAGATTGGTGAAATAAAAAATTTCTGTAGCCATGAAAATTTTTACAAATGCATGATTTTTAGATAAACAAATTATTCTCGTGAAATAATAATAAGTATCGACTCAATTAATATACATTCGCTCTCCCAAGACACGCCCATCCTATATTAAACTCTATTATATGATCAACCTGCACACCAGAGTGCACCCGATTCGCACGATAAATTGTCACCCGTCAAATCTATAGACACAATGGATAGCGAAGAAGCGTAAACTTTTTCACTGCAGCTCAGGGAAAAAGTAGCCTCATTTTGTGTATTGTAATATTCCTAAAGTGCTAAATTTTCGGACGGTCAGTTTTTGTCCTTTCTATTGATACTCTGACCGCAGGAGGGCCATTGTCCGAATTTTTCGAGTTGTTGACTGAGAGACACGTTTCAGGCGACTTTTGCCACTGGTTTTTATTTTCTGCGAGACTGTCTATCGGTGCGCATTTTCTATATTGTTTGTAATAAATTAATTTTTGTATTTATTTGATTATATATATCTTGTCAAATTATTTTTTTATTCTTAACCATATCTCATGTAAAATTTGAATATTGATAAAGATTGTTCAGTAATGAAATACATATGCTCTTATGTACTTTTTTCTCCAGTAAGATCGTAAAGTATATTATCAAAACTCGATCAATAGTCGAATCAGTATAGCTCGACGAATACAATTTTTCATTCCCACACGAAGCATTTTTATTTATCGCTCCCACAAATCGTCTCAATAAACTTCGATCTCATTCACAATTAAAAAATTCTCATAGAACTCTTGGCACCATAAAACTACTCTTCACTGCACATACATACAGCAATGTTTATTCCGCCCACCTACTACGCGCTCGACAATCATTTATAGCCTTCCATTGAGATGACCTCTTTTCCGAAATATCCAGTTCATTCACAAGAATGAACAGAAGAAGAAGAAGAAGAAAAAAAACTCTCGACTTCCACTTCGTTTAGCTTCGAAGACACTTATATTCTCAGTGCAATGGCCACCCTCGAGTCACTCTCTCTCTCTTTCTCTCTCTCTTTCTCTCTCTCTCTCTCTCTCTCTCTCTCTAAATACGCCCTCATCGAACCATTTTGCACGATAAATTATAACCGAGCCTCCCTTTCGCACCCGTGTGTGATAAATGTTGGGCATTTCAATATCGTCCTCACTTGTCGTCCGGTCCATTCAGTCGCATGACCGCAGGAGATGCCTAACTTAAGAGGATGCATTTTTTCTTTCGATTGTTGTTTGACCTTTTTTTTCTTCCTTTTTTTGGAATCTGGATATTTTTTAGATGAATTTTATTGAAAATGGTGATGATTTATGCGGTTCACGTTGTATGTGGAAAAATTTGTTCGATTGGGACTTTTGTTAATAAAAATATTATGAACAATTTTTAAATATGTTGAATGACATCATTGAAAATGCTAGATCAAATGACGAATCTTAAAATAACAATGTTGAAATATACTTTTCGAAACAATACACCTTCCCCGGTTGTTTTTGACACTTATCGGGAAAAATAAAATTCCCAGCTTTTTGATGAAACTCTTGCTTTCGCACGTGCCATAAACGTCTCCTTTTGATCTGTTAAGTAATTTAAGACATCACGGTAGCTATTCGACAATACGTCATTCAGTTGACATTTTCGTAAGTATATTAGAATGAATGAACCTTCGAACATCAAATTCAACTTCTAATGAAACACCTGTACAAATTCGTCTATATTTCGTAATTCGAATGGAACTTTTATAAGCTATATTTAAAGTAGAAACAATGTTAAGAAACGTCGCAATGTATGCAAATTTCATAAGCATTTGCTTATCATACGACTTTTTTGTGATTGGCTGGTTCGGAAAAAAAATACGGGATCGAAAACAATCGTCTTCTAGTGTTATAATAGTTGTCTCCAAGTCAATAGCATACTCGAGTCTCGAAAAGAAAAAAAAAAGAAAAGGAAAAAAAATGTACAACGAATCCCTCCCTCGCGACTCCCTCTTCCTGCCCTTCATTTTCGTCATCTCTCCGCCGTATCCCGTACACACGATTCTCCACGAGTCTTCGTAAAATTTATTAGCCCCCGCGCATTGTCGCGTGCATTATGTTGCACACTTCTGTATACCTGCGACCACACGCACTCGAAAGTATCAGTTCATAAACTCCCACGAGAGCCACGCTCGCACCACTCGTCTTTCCCCATTTTTTACGATTTTATTTTTTTTCTTTCCTTTTCTCATTCATCCGCTCGAGTTCATTCATTCGAGTTCACTTCACGCGTGTTTCTTTCCGTAAACTCGAGAGCTTGGGAGGGCGATTTTCACGCGGAAACGTGTGAAAATCGATCGATTCTTCTCGCTCTATTCGAGGTCAATGAATTTTTTTCTTTCTTTATTTTTCGGCTTCTCGTTCTTTTTTTTCACTCTTAAAACCTGTTACCTAATAGCTAGCTAATGATGATTGATAAAAAAAGCTATTATCGGTAAATTTAATTACTACAAAATTTGAATTTCTTATTCTTATGATTTTTGACGTATCATCTTTTGATATAAAATAGTAGCATTAGTGGAAAATTATTCATACAAACGCAATGATAAAATTGTTCGCGTGAAAATTAATTTTGATTAATTTCAAGGCCACACAGTTGACAAGTAGCAAACTGATAAAAGACAATTGTTTCCTCATTTATTTAAAATATGAAACGACTACGTCGAATCTTACACCTGTTACGTATATACCTATAAATTATAAATGAAAAGAACACATCGCATTTATATAACAGATAAGAAACACGACGGCTTTTTATTGTTCATTTCGCTTTTAATTTACATTTTTGCACTCTAAAATGTAAATTATCAGGTAATCTTGACATAACACGACGTTTTTTTCTTTATTTTGCGATTTAAGTTTTATTGCAGTATTATGTGTGAACTAAGATACTTTTACTGTTGGAAATTCCTAAAAGAGACATCATAAAATTTTAAAAATCACGTACTGTTCTATATGAATAGCATACTCGGTATCCTCGGCAAAATTCTCGGATGACCCGATTTATGCAAAGTCAGCATTCCAGTAACGAGCATCGACTTTTAACAGTATAGAATCGAATTCCATTTTCGGATGATTCAAGAAATCCTGACCTTTTCCAAAACTCCGTAGAATGGAAAAAATCTGACTATCGAGAGATCATTAATCGTCCGATGCTAAACGACGCGAGCATAGTAATATTTTAGAATAGCCACCGTTTTTGGTGTCGTCGTTCAAACTAAGCATCCCATTACCATCGTTTAAGGCCATTCATGAATTTTTGGCGTGGATGTTATGATGCGTGACGAAATTAGTTTGAATGTATAGGACTTTCAGGTAGCAAAATTGCAGGGTAAAGTTCGAACCCAGAAAAATGAAAGTGGATATGTATTTAATAATCAATTAGTGAAATTTTGAAAGTTATATAAAAAATTATTTCGCACTGAGAATATGAAATTCAATCTATGTGAACGTGCAATTATGATCCTTTATTCTGTACTGATGTAATTACATTCCAACTCTGCTGTAGAATTCAAAATATTACTACAGTAACATGAAAAAACTAGACAAATGTAGTAATCGATTCGTATAGAAAAAAAACCATACATAAATACAGTGTCCATAAAGTCAGTGCCTAAAGTCCAAAAGAAAGATCACGAAAAAAAATGACAGAAGGTTGAACATTTCAAAAACCGTGAATGGACTGTCTAAACTGGGCGGGTCGGTGTCCTGATGACTTTTGAGAAGGACAAACCGTTTTTATGAATGAAAACTCTCCGGTCGCTGCCAAATTGCCATTCACCCGAGAAACCGTATGAAAAGGCGTCACCGCTTTTCTATTTCCATTCGTGATCTGTTTTTATTTTTTCCCCCTTTTCGTTAATATAGTTAACTGTTTGCTTTACACAGAAAGTTTCGTACTAACGGATAAAAATCAATTACGGCATCTATCGTCGTTCTTCTTTCCATTTTTGCTGCAGTTCTTTCCATTTTTGTCGCATTTCTTTCCATTCTTGCCACTTTGCTTTCCACTCTTGCCACCTTGCTTTCCACTCTTGACACTCTTGCGACTTTTGCCATCTGCATCGCTATACTCTGTTGTGCCATCGGTGGACGTCGCTGCGAGAGTACTTTTAGTCGGTGGTTTTGGCGTATGCAGTTCTACCTCCAAGTTACGTTTGTTGCCATTTTCAGGCGTGTCGTTCTTCTTCTTCACGCGTAAGAGGTAAATGTCTTGGCAGCCCTCGGTTATGTGATCGGTATAAACTTCTTGGGATATCGGACCGCCTTTTTTTTCATGAAAATAAGAAAACTTTTTACTGTATGAACGACAGCAACGGAATATTTTGAATTTTGTTTTTGTTACCTAAGTGAGGGTAAACGGTGATCTTCCGACAGTGATTATCTTGTTCTGTGCCACATCGATTGATCTAAGCAAAAAACAATCAAAATTTAGCTTTTTTCACAATTTTTATATAACTCACATGCAAAAAAAATTGTATAGCTGAATCGAAATTTTACTTTGTAAGCGATAGCCTGCGGCCTATAATTCGGATCGTACTTCTTATTTAAATGTGCCTTCGAATGAACTCTAAACAATATCTGATTATTATCACCACCATTGACGATTCTCGGTCCTTTAGTACTTGTTGGCCTTTTGATTTCGATCACGTCGCAGTCGCATGGAGGCTCCCAAGCGCTTTTACGTTTACGCTTGGATTTGTCCTTCTCCATGCGTATGATCAGCTGGTTGCCTGTCATCTCGGCTCCAACCTCGTGGAAATATTTGTCGTCCGACTTTGGCGGTGGTGTTGGTGGACATTCATCGGCGAGAATTGGCATCGGTGGACAACAGCAGGGATTGGAAAGATCTGATGGTTGTTGAATTGCAAAATACTTTCAGTTATCGCGTGATGATTTACGTAGATCTTTAAATTGGAATTGAATTTTCTCATGTTCGTTTGTCAAAAGATTATGTTAAATTATTAAGAGCCATTTTATATGCGGTTAATTATCTTCATAAAGCTATTACGTGAATAAAAAATTCTTCATTTGGCACAATTATACATACCTGGTTTCAAGCAAACAGCCATGTTTAGTGATTAATTTGTTAAATTTCTATTTTTTTGTATTTTTTTCTAATTAGTTATTGGTTACGGTCGCTTAAAATTTTGTTTATTTTCTTGCAGAATCGATCGTCAGGTGCAACTTCACACAAACAAAAGTAAATAAACAGACAGATTTTTCGGATTACAAAATTTTTCATTTCTGGCTTGCAACAATCATCAAATTCAATTTAATATTTTTCGATTAAACAAAATTTCAATATGATATCATCGGCTTATCAATGTGGTTGTCCTGAACATGGAAATCAAGCTCTACGTTTTAATAAAAGTCTCGTTAACCTAAAATCATGTACATCGTTCGCCGAAACAGGTACAATTGTATTTGCTTGCCATCTTATTTCATTGAAAATATTATCAATGTATTTCTTAAATTTTCATCTCGTTCTGTAGAATGCGACGATAACAATGACGATTCTTGTGGCTGCGGATCAGACGCCGAGGAAGAAACGCAAGAAAAATGTCGACAACTTTCAGAAATTGCAGCGAAAGGGTTGCCGTACAAAGAAATCGAGGCTATAATTAATGACAATCGCGTGGTTGTAAGACTTCAGACTGAAAAAGCTAGTAAATTCGATCCACCTTGCGAATGCATCGAGCCACAGATTGTTAAGTCAGAAACAGCGAATTCGATAAGTAAAGTATGTTATTTTTTCAATTTTTAACGTTACACTAATTCGATTCAGTCGAAAAATGAAGTTCGTATATTTGATTACGCAAAAAAATGCATTATTTCAGGGTGGAAATGAAGTTGTCTTTCAAAAAACTAAAGAACATTGCCGAACAATAAACGTATATCCGCATCCGGATCCAAAAAATACAGAATCGAGCAAAGGAGACAAATTGGATAGAAAAGATTCGAAAAAGACTTTGGGAGGGAATGTCAACTTTCCAACGGTTAATCCAGAAGAGAATCCGAATATTTTTGTCTTGAAGATAAAAAGAAAGTGCGAGAACGGCGATAAGAAACACAATCTTGATCTTGAGTTTCGCGCGCCGAGGCCGTGGCGCCAACGACCGAAATAGAGCTTGAGGATTTTTTTTTGATCAAGCGTAAAAACAATAAAAATTGCAAAATTTTGGAAAATTGAAACTGTTTGATTTTCGTATTAACTTTTTATCGAGTAGTATCAAACAACACTTAAAAAAAATAATTCTTCACGAAAATATGAAATATCAAGTAAAAAAAAGTAATTCAATTTTTAAATTATCACGCTATTTTTTATCTTTTACTTAATTGACCACTTGGCGATACAAACTGATTGTTATTTCGATAGAATCATCACCCGAAGAATGATGAGAAAAAAAACCCCAGTAGCATTCGAGCCAACAAAGCTTTTCGAAAATGGGAAAACAGAGCCGTAAAAATTTGGAAAACGATAGCATATATAGTCGGCAATTTGGGTGGTATTGTTTGGGGCCTCGTGAGCGCGCGCGAGAATCGATTATCCCGCAACAGGTGTTAAGGGGCCTCAGTGCAAAAGTCTGCGGCCGAAGAGTTTTTTTTTCTTTGGGTGTTCGCCCTCGGAAAAAGTGGAAGGGAGAAGAGAATGAGGTTGCCGCTGTATTGTTTCGAATGAGTCAAGGGCCAGTCGTAAAATTCGTGCGGTAAAAGTTCTCACCTTTTAGATTTCGTATAGATAGACTCGGAAGAACTCAGTTTTGGTTGTGCTGCTTTTTAAAATTTTTACGAGGGAAGTATGTGAGGCATTTTAAAGGAAACAATAGGAATTTTCGATCGACCCATATAAAAAGAAATATTTTATTTTTCTTAATCTGGGAAAAATGTTTGGCAAATATCTTAAAAGCACTTGTGTTTTATTTTTGGCTTTTATTTAATTGAAGATTAAACGAATAATATTGTTTAAAAACATCAATTGAATTAAAATCGTGAACTTATACCGAATAATAAGTCGCAGTTATTTCATTAATTGTTACTGTGAAAAAAGTAGAATTTTATGGAATTTACATCAATATTTATAGAGCAAATTTTGATCATAAAATATTCTAAATGAAATTTAGGAAGCCAATACTTTTGGACACTCAAAATTTTCCCAAGATACTCCAGTAGCCAGTAATAAAAAGGACATCTAAATCGCTTTGAATAATAAAAAGGCACCGGCCGGTATACGTCCGAAAGTTCCTCGAAATTGTCTCAAAAGGAAAAAAGAATCTCGCAATGCTAAAACGTCTCCAACTTTCTCACGCGTCGCTCTTATATACACATGCAGGTGAGTTTCCCTATTGAATTTGTCTATTTTCTATGAGGCACCCGCCTACTACGAGCCCACTTTTCGGACAAAAGATGCCGCGCGCTATATGAGCATGCCGATGCCGTGCGACTTCTGACTTGACTTCGGACAATGCAAGGTGCACGCGAGGGAGTCACGGGAAATTTTTCGAGATTACCGCAGGGGGTGGGCAACTGATCTGCTCTCAATTTTGTGTACTGAAGGGATCACTACTTTTTTCTTTTTTTTTTCGTGAGAGGCAAGTGCTACGATCCGAAGGGCCATTTACGTAGAAATATAAAATGCATTAGAGCAATGAGTTTGACAGAACAGTTCACATGTCATATCTTTTATATTTTAAAAATCTTTAAATCGTTATTATTGTTAATATTTGCTTTAATCGTGATTTAATTTTTAAATGCTAAGTAGAACAAAATTAGAATCAATTGTTTTTTATTCAGCAAAGTAATGAAATATTGAAAAGTGTATTAAAATCAACCATGGGGATTTTTAAAAAAAAGCAAAATTTATACTATTATTCAAGGATTAAAGAAAAAGCAAAGCAGACATAATCTTAGAAACCTTCTTTGTGTTATTGGAAATACACAATGTAATTCTAAAAAAATGGACAGATATTGAACAGACAGCTATCAGTAAACAGCCTCGCCACGGTAATGTCCACTAGCACCATAGTTGCAAACTAAATAAATTATCCATTTATCTGCTGAAGCATACCTGGTGCCAATTATTTGTGGACCATAATACTTTATGTATAGCTTTTTTGTTTGTCTTTTCCCGTGCAGCTGTAATTTGGAATAATTCTTCTTTGAATAGAAATAGAAGTATTTTATGTATGCAAACTGATAAGCTAACAAACTTTCGTTCAAAATGTTTTCAATGAATACTTTTGGGTATTCCCGTCTAGATTTTCAATTTTTAGACTCGGTTCAATGATAAATTTTTGGTTATCTTTGGGTCTAAAGAAAAAATAAAATTACGTAAAAATCCAAATTCGGATTAGAATTCCATTTCGATTGAGGATGCATCTGATCAAATATAGTTTACGATATAGATCTGTATCACTGATTATCACGTTCAGTGCGACGTGACACATAGATGTGTCATACACTTTTTTCAAACTTTATAAAAAATTTCTCGTCAATCGATCAAAAATTATTTCTACAATATACCATTTTCAAGGTCGATATAATTAAGGAATGTTTTGCACTCAAGCTTTTTACTATACGTCTAATATTCCTTGAGTAGCGCTTAAAAATGTGATAAATTTTTAGAGTTTAAAAAATACGCTGTAGCACTGAAAGTGTTAATTAGCGAGTACACGTGTCTGCTTTACAATCAGCGAACTATTACTGCAGTATGTTATTGCATATTGATACATTTAGAAAATTGATCGTGAAGATAATCAATCGCTACATCATTTTAATATTTAGATAAAGATAAATTATAATTAATTACATATAATTTATATAATAAATTGAATTAAAACAATTTTCAGAATCTATCATATTGATTATCATCATGCTAAGTTTGATTATAGGTATGTAGAAATTGATAGTCACCTGAAGTGCGAATATGAAGAACTAAAGCAGTACCGAAAATATCCAAAAGTGTTCATTGAATACATTTTGAATAAACATCTACAATTGATCTTATCAGTTTGGATGCATAACATATTTCTTTTTTAATTGAAGAAAAATTATCCAAAATGACACGTGCACGAGAAAAGACACAAAACAAAAATACCGTTATTGATACGCGCTCATTGGCTTTACTAAAGAATAATTGCATGCAATCAATAAGATAAGTAGTATACATATAAGTTTCAGTTCCAAAGTGAAAATCAATATAACTCAAAAATCTCAAGAATACAAAGTACCAGCGACATAAGCAAAACTATGGCAAGACATTCAACGATATTCACAGTGCTATTAGCATTTATGGTTTCATTGTCAAATGCTACAAATTGGTGTGGAATCACTTGTAAAGACCAATTTGGCAAAGTTCACCAACATACCATGTGTACAATCAAAGTAAGTTAATAGTCGTTACCATACATTTGAAAAGTAATATTAAACTTTTAAGTAGATATGAATTTATTTTATTGATGGACTAGACAATCTGCGATGAGTTGTTGTTTTACAATAAAGTTACGTTATATTCATTTCATAAAGTTCTTTTAGCTACTATTCATTTAACTTTACTAAACATAATATCTGATAGAGTTTCTAAAAAAAATTATTTTATAATACTGATATTTACAGCAAAGTCGACCAGCTGAAAAATGTAATCACGTATAGTGAAACAGGGCTTGGATAAGTCTGAGATTAATCTTATCATTAATTATCACAACCAGATCAGACGTTCACTTGCTAATTTGCCTCCATTGGTAAGTGGATATTGATCTCAATGCAAATGTTAATATCAAATTTTGTCACTAAAATTTTATAATAACATTGAAAGGTATGGGATCTGAAGCAATGTTTATTTGATGTGAATATCAATTTTTAATTGATCCATTTATTTCTTTCGCTTTGAGTTTCATTATTAAAACCGTATCCATAAAATCGCCAATGTTGCTGGTAAGTATTGCGATTAATATATCAGTTGAACAAGTGGTTCATTAATTTCTACATTATGTCTCTTGATTATTTCCTTTTTTTTCACAATGCGGAATCATTTTCATCAATACACTCTCTCCAATTCAATATAAAACCATTCAGCCAGAGTCGAAAATTATTACTATGGTCAGTCGCCAAAACTGCAAATTTCGATCAATTGATCCATTTCGTAATTACAAAGCCTTAGAAGCGCAATAAATTCAACTGCTTTCTCGAACAAAAGGCGATTTAGAAATCGAGGGCAATCAAGCTCTGCGCACTAAAAACGTCCATAAATCTTTAGAGCGCGAGCGGGGAACGTTTTCAAAAATCAGCACGCACGCACACACACATACGCGACCCGTCGACACGGACATTGTCGCGACACAACATTGCAAGCCTAGTAAGCGCAAACGCTGGACCTTTTGTTAAGTTTCAGAGGGCTCGTTTGTCTAGTTTTCGTCCCTTCCGTTATGTACGTTTAGCAGGCGTTTAGGAAGAAGCGATCTTATTTATGTGCACTGCGGGTGCTGATGTATCTTTTTTTCAGCCCGGAGATGCGTGCATTTTTACGAGTTTTCTTCAGTTTTGCACTTTTCAAAGTGTCTAGAACGAGAGAGAATGAGGAATTCCGGAAGGACCTGAACATTTTCATTTCGTTGAGGGTATTGATGTTCCTGACTACGGGGGTGTTTTATGCGAGTCTTTGTCGAGAGAAATGTTTTTTTTTAAATAACATTTTCATTCGATGATGGATAATACAATATTAATGATTTTAGCTCCACGTGAATTTCACGTAACTGCTATTTTAGTTTATGTGAATTGAAGGATGTTTTCTTCGATTTAGTACATAATGATGTTTTTTTTCAAAGAACTGATTTAAGAATCATGTACCACGATAGAAAAACATAGATGTACAGAAGAAAAAATGAAAAAAAAAACGACTTCTTGAGAAGCTTCGAACTGCTTTCCAGATATAGAAAAATAACAGCCTTCTCGAAAATCGAATTTACCTCCAACAAGTTTCCAACCATCCGTAAAAATATTTGTCCCGTATAGATATAGTAGATTTATGCCACCATTCAACACTAAAGAACCTTGACCATCGATGCTCGCACATTGTATCATCCTTTCAATAACAAAAAAAGAAGAAGAAGACGACCTCCGCGCGAGATAACCGATCGAGAATTCCCGATGATCACATAATCGTCCCCTCGCTGCATTGACCAGAAATGACTTCCTCTTACCCCCCGAGTGTATTATATAGAGAAAGGCTATATTTTTCTTGAATGGCGCGAGCCCAGCGTGTGCCCATTTATAGTGAATGGACCCGGTAGCAATTGAAAAGGAGACGAGAATCACGTCATCGGGGAATACGAGGTGAAAAGTCGCGAGGTGCCTCATCAGATGACATAAAGACCATTATTAAATCTTAACAATGCGATCTTTCTTTGGTGAACCTATCGATTTTTTTTTTGTCGATGAAATTTTGCTTACGTGTCGTTTTCGCTAAAAATTGAGATATTGATGTGTCATTTTTCTGAAATGCAATCTTTCGTAAATCTCGAGTGTGTAGACTAAAAAGATACATTCTCTTGGAAATATTAGGGCAACAAAAGAAAATAAGGCCTCAAAATTGATCCATTCTGAAAAAGAATTTTCTCAAAATAAACAATTTTATTTCTTAAATTGCGAAAAAATTTACTGATTTTGAGATAATTGTTTTGAAAATGCAACAAATTCAAGAAATTTTTATTACTTTGCACCTGTACAATAATTAATGCACAATGTTGTTTATAAATAAAATGAAATATTGTCGATATTTTACGTCGTAAAATCATTTGCCATCGTAAATTTCAACCAACAGCATTTTTATATTTAACATTGGTAATAGTAGTTAAAAATATATACATTCTTTCAAATGTCCTTCTCTTTTAAAATCAAAAGGAATAAATCTGCCGATTTGCAGTAACAGTATCGCCGAAAGTAAAAAATGAAAAATCGATCCTCCCACGAAAAAGCGACGTTTATTACGGTATTTTCCGTTGCATTCTGCCAGAAAACATCGCCCAAGATCGACCACCTCCGCGAGCCCAGCCCCTAGCAGCCCACCGGTCATTTCCTCGGACACCCTTATCCCGAATGAAAAATCTTTCATACGGCACGAGTTTGGGCACACGTCTCTATACACATATAAGAAGCTAAGAATCATCGTCTTGAAATCTAAGAATCACGTCATCCGGTTGTATAATATCAGTAGCACATTCTCGATGGAAAAATATAGATATATTTATAAAAATTCGAGAACACCCGTGGCGAATGCGCGCCTAAACGCTTTTTAAATGGTCACTGGCCCACCCGTCGGGGTCCCTGATGTTTTCCTTCGTCGTCTTTGACTTTTCGGTATTGAGCTTTGTCGTATAATGTTTGGATGCGAGTCTGCGATTTTCGTCGTCGTCGTCTTCTTCTTCATTTTTTTTTGTTCGATTTCGACGTGTGTCGAGGGATTGAGAGAATTTTTTTTTTTTCGTTGTTGAAAGCGTAACTGTGCGAGGAGTATAGGTAGCTTCGTTTCCTGCTGGGCTGGTGAGTCATTTAGATATATCTGCACAGGTCTTCTTGTGTAAATATAACAATCACAGATGTTTTGATTTTTCGGCAACAATAGTGTATTTTGCCGCAAATTGAAAAATTTTTCGTAAAAAATGGATTTAGTTTGAAAGAGAGAAATATTTATCTTATCAAAGTATTCATTGTTATTCATGTATCCTTGTTTAAATTAAGTGTTATTAATTTTCATATGTGACAGCTGTTTGAGAGATATGTTTTGTATTTTTTTATTTTTTAACATACGCTTTGAAAAATTGTAGTTACATATTTTGAGGAAAAACATACAATTTCAAGTTTGGACTAAATTTTTTTCTATAATTATTCATTTTATTTCAGTTGTTTTACAATCATAAATTAAATAACTCACGTGCATACTTTTTCACTGAAATAATTATTGAAAGGTTAATTTTTTTAAGATAAAGGAAGTCCTATAAAACTTGCTATAAAATGTTTATTCGCAACTGTATTTGAATTTTTTAAATTATAAAAATTGGATAAAAATCAAACAAAAGAAAAATACTAAAAATGACATATTTTTCTGATATTTTGTGGTTAAAAAAATGTTTATAGCAAGTTTTATAAGGTTCTCTTTAACAGTGAAAAGGAGTCCTCGTCGAGGTCTTCGTGCATATTTTTGCTGCATAAAGGTGGTATATTTACCATTATAAACTACTATACAAGTTAACGTTCTTATAAAATTAGAACATAATAAATGTTGATTCGGTCAGATATAAGGTGTAGAAGCTTTCGCGTATGATGTGATAACAATGTTTGAAGCCAATATTTTATTTTGATTATAGTGAACTTTGTCAAATGTATCATTTTTTGTTTTTCTTCAATTTGATAAATAATAAAATCATTCATCATTAAATCACAGTGAATAAATACGTGAAATAACGGATAAAAAGAAGTAAGTGAATTTGTCATCCCCTTTTTCAGTTACTGCAAAAATTCACGAACATTACGTTTTTACTTCAAAAACATTAAAACTCAAGAGTCATATCCGCCTGTATTATTTATTGCACCGCGAGCTAAGCTCCCGAAAAATATATAGCCACGGCAAGAAAAGCATTTCCATGGAAAAGCGTGCCGCCTAAATAACCGTTTGTATATCCCCTTTTCGGGCACACGCGCAGCAAGGAAGGCAATTGTTTGACAAATGACCGCCACAATGACGACGACGACGACGACAACGACGACGGTACGTACAATAAATCCTCTGAGCGGAGGCGCATATCCTTTTAAATCCAATTACAAGAGTCCCAATAAAAAGAGTTAAGGCATTTGGACAACACACCTCCTAATCCGTGGGCGTTAGCTACCATAAAACCCCTCCTCCTCGAAGACAAACGATTCTAGGAACTCATCGTAAATTCGTAGACGAAAATGACTTACTACCTGTCGCCATAGTGCGATTCTCGAATATACGCGCCTATGTGAAGAGTTAACGTATTCGTGGCTCACACAAAAGTGGGCGTTCTCTCTTACCCTCGCTGCCGACGCTGTTGCCGCTGACTCCTGGAAAGGGACGAGTCATCGATCGACGTAATCTCAAGATTACCACCAAACTCGCCGCCCGTAAACGATCGTTTAAGGGAGGAGCACGCGCGCTCTCTACTCTACGCTTTCCCCAAAAGGCAAAACTCACTTCTCTCTCTTTCTCTCTTGCTCGCTTGCTCTCGGGGGCTGGTTCTATTAGTTCGAGAGAACGACTACGCTATACACTTTCGAGAAGGGGGATACATACGCTTGTGCGTCGTATATGTAAGCTCACTTCGAGTGCTCTTGTGTTGTAAGAGGTTGAGTGTTTTTTTTTCCTTCTCTTTCTTCCCCCTTTTTTTATTTGAGGATGATTTTGATCTTTTTATTGATATGAGAGGATTACTTTAGGATTTTCTGTATGTAGAATTTCGAAAGTTTGAAATATTTTTCGTGAATTTAGTTTTCATGTAACGAAAGACATGTATGTAGCGAAATAATTTACTGTAATTTTTTTTAAATAATATTTTTTTAATTAATTTTTATCACTTCCTACAATAACGATGCGTGCTCTTTCATTCATGAGAGTTCTGATGTAATCAGAAAAAAAAATACTTTGAGTACAAAACTGAAATTATGAGTCTTTACAGTAATAAATATATCTTCTTCATAACTTCTATGCCAAAGTCGTCATGAACTTGATTTTATTTTCCGACAAATAAAAAAATAATTTCTCAGCACTATTATTGCAGATTGGTATTTTCAAAACTCAAAAAAAAAAAAGAGCGCCGATAGACTCATAAATTTTTTTTCAATAAATAATTTTTCTCACAAACTACAAAGCTCGCTGTCGGTAAATAATAGCCGCATCGCTTCATGCCAACAATAAAACGGCAATAAAACGCAAGCTGTGAAAACTCAACGAGAGTGTGCACACGCACCTGAATAATAAAATTCCAAAACATTTCCCATATATATATATAGCTCCATCGCCAGGACACAAACCCTCCCGCGTGTGATTCCCACATCAAATCGCCATCCGTTATACCCCAATATTTATTCGACATAGTATACGCACACATGAATCGCGAACCCACGCGCAGAGAGAGGATATACATCGACGAAACGGACGACATCTTCTTCCTGACGTAAAATCATCGACCCCCGCATGAGGCCCCCAAACAAACCTGCAGTCCATCCTTGCCGTCTCGTGTATATATATACAGCAGGGGGTCCAGGAATTCTCACACTTTGCGGAATCCCGCTGTTTGCTCTGGACAGTTTTATACCTGTGCGCGTACCTCTCTGCCGGCAGTGTGGCCCCAAAGTCGGTGAGGGCCTCCTCTCTTTTGCTAATTATGCGTTTAAACGGATTACTCGGAATTAGCCGACTCCCTTATAGGATTACTTAGGCAATATACTAAGATTGTCTGGCGTGAGATTATTAATCTTGTTAAGGAACACAGAGAGTGCGCGCACCGCCGCGCGGGCTCTCTGTTGTGCGACGTATTTAAGTTTTATGGTGTGTTGTTTGAACGTGGTTATTATTGTGACTTGTAAATTTTTGAAAAATCCCCCCGAACGAATGGAGAAGGTTTCGGTGGTACAATAAAAGGACTGATACTCGCTTTGTTTTGCGAGAGCCTTTCTTCGTGTAATTTAGTTGGATTGTTTGCCGCGCGTATATAATCCGGAAGAATGAGTGCGGCAGAGAGTCGTTTGCAGAAAATTGTTTACCGAGAAAGGAAATGTTTCGTTGAAGATGCAATTTTTTTCGTACAGGTAATACAGAAAAATTTATCGTTTATCAAAAAATTGATTTGATAATTTTTATACAAAACGGATTTTTGTTCATCATTCGATATTATAATGTTCTCATCTGTACAAATAAAGCAAAGAATTATTAATCCTTCGCGCTTGAAAAAAAATATATAAAGCACACCTAAAATGCTCCCACGCCATTGCCATTTAATCAGTACCTCCCACAGCAATGTTAATTGCGGCGTTGATGAAAGTAAAAAAAAAATTTTTTTCTCCCTCTATACATATAATCCAACCCTCTTTTTTCATCATATCTATATTCCTCACCGCAAAGGATCGACCATGACACACGACCCCTCGACATACATAGGCGCGCACGCGTGCGGGAAAAAAAACGGGGCTTGCGGTTTTGGGGCGCACGCGAGAGAGAAAGAGAGAGAAAGAGAGAGAGAGAGAGAGAGAGACCCGCTGCTGCTTAATTGAAGATTGGGGAGCGAGAGAGAGAGTGAGGATAGGGATGGTGATCTCGAGATAGAGGTTGCAGACGTGATCTTTCATGTCTGGTGGAGAGAATGGAATTTTATACTTTTCCATCGGTTTGTTTTTTTTTATACCACTTGAGAGCGAAGTAGTAGGTGGTACGGTATTCACTTCATGAGGTTTTTAATTATATATTTTTTGCTTGAGACTTGCGTAGTTTAAGTTTATCTTGGCATTTTCATTTTGCAATTGAAATAATTGATGTATTGCTTCATTTGATACATAAAAAACGATGTAAATTGTTTGTACGAGATGAATCGCGTATAGTAGTATTTATTTTAAAATTGGTTTTTAATTTTATTCGACGATACGAATTCGTAAATAAAATAATGATTTCTTCTTTTAAATACGCTATAAGATAAATATAAATTTATCGTCATGGCTCTTAGTTTTTATATGATAAAGATAAATTCATATAAATATTAAAGAAACACTCGTTTATTTCAGGTAACTTAAGAATTCAATAAATATTTTCGAAATATTTTTCTTGCCACAATAGCTGAAAAATAAAAAAAAAAGTATGTACGATAAACACCATTTTATGATCGAAATTTTACTCAATCTTCATAAACATCTGTCGTACGATTTTATACATAAAAATAAAAAATTCAAATTACACACAGAAATATTATACTCCCCATATAAAATATTCCCGAAGTAGGTTAAAACCGCAAAAAAATAAAGCTGCCCGCTTAGAAAAGCTTACAATACAATATCAACGTTTACGTCGAGCGAAGATCGAGCTAAAAGCGCGCTTACACGCCAACCGCAGAGTATAACAGAGTCAAGGGGACAAAACACGAAGGGTCGCTTTGCGCGAAGTTTCGTGGGGTGGCAGGCAGGCAGGCAGGCGGGGAGATATATAACTGGTCGCTTTGCCACGGCGAGCGTTCTATCCGTGGCGACGCCATGTTAGATTTAATCGACGGGAAAATGGTGGCGTCGCCGCGTTTTTGGCCTTATAAAAGCTCTCGCTCCTCGCACGATTCAGGATATCGCCGATTAGTGCGAAACTCTGCTTGAGGTCTTTTTTTTCTTCTGTTCTTAGTTCTTTCATTTGAGAATATTGATGAGAGAATACTTAGATATTTCATCGAAATAGCATCTTGCTGAGAGAAATGAAAGTAAAGGGGTTTTTATAGATTATTAATGTAATATTTAATGCATTTACGTGGATTTTCAAGTTTAAGAAATTATCTGATTTATGACTGCAACGATTACTTATATGTTTGAGGAAAAACTGAGGTAATTATGAGATCACGCGTCGGCACCCTGTAGCCGACGGCGGCGCGCCTCGCTCATCCCTTACTTTATTTTTCACTTCTTATTACTGCCGACACAAAGATTAAAGTTGCTATCGATGTTACTTACGCGAAATGTTTTACGCAGTAATGCATGGTAGTTGCAATAAATTTTCCAATATTCATGAAAATAGTAAAGATTTTGAAATAAAAAAATAAGAAAGAATAGTGTTGATTATGTCTGTTATGTGAAAACTATTTAGATGAAATTTTGTTATAAAAATTAGTTTTACACTTTGAGAGGATTTTCTTTAATAATAATGACTTTTTTCAATTTAGGTAGTTATTATATTGCACTAAACAACAAGTATAGTTTGACGTATGATCAAAAATAAAATTTTCAATGAACTATGAACGAGTAAATATAGATTGATGTTATGAAGTGAAAATCAAAAACTTAATAAAAAATTTACAAGTAAATATAACTTTGATAAAGCAAGTCGATTCAAGTTAAAATAGAAGAATCACAAATAGAGAGAAAAGTAAGATATTGAAAATTAAGGATAATAATTAAAACATAACACAGACATTTAAATATTTCATAAAATCCATATAAATTTATTAGTACTCATATCTATATATATATAAATCTGTTCGCGTTAAATCTATAATATACACTATATACAATCGTCGATATATTTACAAATAATCTCTTTGAGGCAACTTCGCTTTGTACATTCGTTGTTTCGCAGTTTGAGGTATTTTATGTAATATCAGAATACGTTTATCCTCCGCCGATAAAAAATTTCTATAAAAAATACAATATTACACCGTCTTACAATATCCATCTCTCCGTCTCTCACCCCGAAATCAAAATCAAACAATCTAAACGAGTGCGTAAGGCAACGCCGTCGGATGATGATAGCCAGCGTAAGCGGCGACGGCGGCCATGGCGAGCTGCTGATGATAACCGGGTACGACGTGTCGCGGGTCGTGTGTTTTGCTGTGCTTCTTCAGGTGATCCTTGCGACCGAAACCCTTGCGACAGACCGCGCACAGATATGGACGAAGACCCGTGTGGATGCGCTTGTGACGTGTGAGCTCCTCGTTGCGGGTGAACGATTTGCCGCAACCTTCCGTGTCGCATTTGAATGGTCGCTCGCCTGGAATCATAAGAAGACATTTATATATTAGTTTTGTTTGTATATTTGTAATTCTCATTTTAATTAAGCTTTTCTAAACACTGTATGTGTTAGCACATAGCATACAGTGTATAGTTAGAACTTTACGTTAGTTTTTTTTTAACTTAAAGCTTCGGGGCTAGTTGCAAACGTTATGTCGTATCCGTCGGCAGCAAAAAAAAAAACTTAATCAAAGTAGATAAAAAAAAGAAGCTTCAGCTTACCGGTATGAATCCTCAGATGTCCTTTGAGTTGTCCGTTATTGCTGAACGCCACCATGCAGTACTCGCACTTGAACTTCTTAGGCCTGAGTTTCTTGATCTGTTTAGCAGCGGCATCCTGCTGATTGAGCCTGTTAACGGCATCCTGAACGCTCTGATAACTGGAAGCGAGCCACGAGTAATCGGCATCCAAAAATCCCGCTGGATGATGATGATGATGATGATAAGTTGCAGCAGGTAGTTGATAGCAAGTCGTCGCGGCGTTATTCTGCCACAGAGCAGCGTCTTGCTCGTCGATCGTCGTTTTCTCGTCGACGAAGTTGCGCAGCATGGCCAAACTGCTGCTGCCGCTGCTGCTCGTGTCGTCGCTGCTGACGGAACACGAGCGTCTTGCCTCGATTGGACTGAACGCCGATGGCTCGTCGTCGTGTTCGTCGTCTTCTGCTTCTTGTTGCTGCTTCCATGGACGGAAAAATTGAGCGCTACTCTTCTCCACGGAGTCGCACATCTTGTTTTGCACTTTTTTTACGCACTTTGGTCACAGAAAACTCAACAACTCAAAGAACGAAATCGTAAGCGAACGAAGAAAGAAAACTTGTGAAAAATCGCTACTGCTGCTGCTGCTGCTGATGCTTCTTCTCTCGGAGAGACTCGTGAGAGAACTGACTGGTCGAGGGCTTACTGGCAGCGATTTTAAAGCTATGTCCCACCCCTTGGAACGTTCTATTGGGGGATTTCCAAAAGGGGGATATTTGTGGTAGGGGAGCTAAACGCGCCCCCTCTCCTCGCCTTCTTTTTCCTAGGCACGATATAGGCCTGTACGCACTGTGCGTATATACGGGGCGAGGATCACAATAGCGTGTATATATCGAGGGAGTGGGGGTTTAGAAAAAAGGGGATGTACTTTGTTCGTGGAATTGATACACGTACGCGATGCTAGTTCTGTTTTGGGTGGATTTTTTTTTTAGAATTTTTTTCAATTGAAATTGGTTGTCTACGGATCGCGAGTGAAGGATTGATTGTTGAGATTCTTTGGAAATCTAATTGGTTGATATGTTGACGCGGATAACGATAAATTTTTTATTTAAAACATGTAACTTTTATAGTTTTTATTGTATGCGTTGTAGTGCAGTAATCGCGAGAAGGAGCAGTTATTGGTGAAGTTTTTTTTTGTGATCATTTTAATCTACAAAAGAAAATTAAATAAATAATATAATCGCACATATTCAGGTTGCACAGTACACAGGCTTTCGTAATAAAACGAATAAAAAACATAATTAACATGAAAATAGCGTTGATATACGTTACTACTTTGCTTTTAAATTTTTGCGATATGAACGTTTTTAAAAAGTAAAAAAATTGACCTGGTATTATCGTCATTGCATTCATTTCGGATAATTTGCATAAAAAATAGAAATGTTCATTTATTATTCCATAATTATTTATTCGTAACTGATCAAATTAAGAAAAAATTGGTTTTCAGTAATCTTATGCTTTGTTTATTATGTCTCCGACATTGAAATTGCAATTTGACACACTTTAATATTTATTCATTCTCAATTTTATAATTCAACGTTCATTTCCAGACCATTTATGTATTTTTTTATGTAAAAAAATTAACAGTTATTGAATTATCCTTCACTTATTTAAAATTATTTATAATAAAATGCTTTCCTCGTCTTACCTCACCTCAACTGTATTATTCAATCTTTATCAACATTATTTCTACAGGCAAATAGGTAACCACTCTTTAATAAGTAAAAACACTCGAATACAACAATAAACTTCAAATTTAACTTGAATTTCCCCATAAATTTGTCTCTTCTAAATCATCATCAACAACTCAAATCCATGGGATTACAAACCTTCACGAGTAAACTGTCGCAAGAATATAATCCATAATACAGTTATAATCGGATTAGTGTCTGCCCTTTTCAATGATTGCATGCTCATAAAGCGACCTTCCCAAGAAACGTCTACATTGTACTCGGAAAACCGCATACAATCGTAAATAACAAATTATAAATTCTCGCAATCAACAACCAAAAAAAAAAAAAATTGTAGCAATGGCGAATTGCGGAAACAATGAAAAATTGCAATCGTCGCGATTGCGTGCGACATATCACACACATAAGAATGGCGCGGTCGGCCCTTTTGCACGGCCCCCGTCGAGCCCCTGGGCGGCGTTGCGCGCCTCGTTGCCGGCCCCCATAGACGAGCAGATGCGCGGCTCGAGCTCTCGCGACTATATGACTTTTTTTTCCTCTCGAGTGCACTGCAATGCCTCACGGTATATACGATCCTACCGAAAAGTCATCTGTAGCTCCGCGCGACGACCGACAAAAGCCATCGCACACGCGCACGTGCGACTGGCATATAGTACTATACCCTACTGTTCTTTCCCTCCCCTTTTGTCACTCGTGTGGTTCGTTCGTTTTTGACGATCCTTGTCTCTTGTATAAATACTTGACGTTGCCTTGGTTGCCTTTTGGGCTTTTTGATGAGCATTGTTCGGATGTGCATTTTTGGGAGATTGCAATTTTGCAAGCTGACTTTGACCAACATTTAGCAGTGAATTATTCCAGGATAAACTATGAGAAACTTGTGGAGAAACGTTGATCTTCAATAGACACTATCTATACAAAAACAAGAGCGAGTGATTCCCTATATACAATGATCAATCGACTATACACTCTCGCCATCTGCAACCATCATTTTTCTCTCCGAGAAGAAAAGAAGAAAAAAAAAACCTAAACTATATCAAATGAGCACGCACATGAATCCCGTAAGAAAACGCTCTGGTAAACACATCCATTGAAGAAAGAAAAAAGCACACACACGTATACACACGGTATTGGCCCAATTTCCGGCAAAGCTGCGCGCCGCAAAACGGTTGACCATCGTCATTTTTTTTCCCTCTTTCAATATCTCGTGCGTGCGCGAGGGATCCACACATAAAAAAAAAGAGAAAGAGAGAGAAAGAAGAAAAGCCCTCTTCCCCTCGATTTGACCCTCGACACCTAAAATTTCTGGCTTTGCCGTCATTAAGTGGTACCCGTGCTGCTGCTGGACATTCGTCCAAAATGGGGGTGGAGTATCGTGATTTATCGCGACGCTTTCACAATGTCCACCCTCGCCTCGAGTGGCTGCTCTACGCTTTTGCCACACTTGGCGATATATATATATACATATACGTATACACATACATGCACTGCTGTTAGGCCTAACGCTTTTATTGCTAAAGCTACCGTATACTGCGGGGATGATACGCGTATACAAGGCGAGTCGAGCGAGTGCCTTTTGTCGGGTATGTGTTTTGTTTGCCCATCCGCACGCGTGCTTATATATATATATATATATATATATATCGTGGATGGGCTTGTTGCGATTGAAAATGGCGAGAATCGTGTTGAGTAACTCTACGACGTTTTGAGTGCAAAGCGTTTGTATTTTTAGAAAATTATATCTTTTTACTGGATAGAGTTTTCTAAAAAAAAAATTCGAATGGAGTTGGGTAAAGTTAGAAACATTGTAATTTGTTGCCACGAATTGAACTTCGCTGTACTCGTATGGCGATACATAAATATTTTCTGATTTGAAAATTTATCATGATCATAAAATTTCATTATACTACACTACAAGAAGTGAATATTGAACGAAACCTAATTAATCTAGTAAAATAAATTCACGAATCATTCATTTATTAGCATCGAGTACCTGCTTTAAATTAAATAAAGTTGATTTTCAAGTCATAGACGCGTGTCGACAAATTTAGAGCGCACACAATCCAAAATCTATAGAATAGAAAGAAGAGTGTATCGACAAAGAAACCGATTTCCCGCGAAAAATGTTTTCCACGCGCGGCTCCACCCTCGAAAAACCCCAATTTTCTCCTATCCTTCAGTCATATATTTCTGGAGTGTGGCAAAAAAAAAAGACATACGTCTATAACTTTCGCAGGGGATTGATTCTCTTGGTGTGTACGAAAACGTTCGCAGCCCCATTGTGCCTTCACTTGGAATGACAGATACGCCATGCGTGAGTAACAGAAAGAGAGAGAGAGAGAGAGAGAGAGAGAGAGAGAGAAAGAGAAATCGCTTTCATTACCGAGTCCTTGATTGTGAACTGACGAATGGTCCATTCTGCTATTCTCTCTCCATTCTCTCCCTCTGTACTTAATTAAGCTGGACAGTTATATCTCGATCAGGACGAAAAGGGAAGTTTCAGAGATTAAAATCTATTTGTAAATTTTCGCAAGTGTATACATATGTATCCGCCCCGGGAAAATGAAGGAAAGTTTCGAAAGATAACATGAAAATTTTGTTTATCGAGACACAGCTGTTATTGTAATTTTGAAAATGATCAATAGAAAAATATCTATAGTTGTTCGATTTGAACCGCTTTATCAAACGTTCAAAGAAAATTTTCCGAAAGCGATACTGTATATATACGCATAAGTACTAATTTTCAAGCAAACACTCATTGTATACCTAAAAAATTTCAACATAAATTCATACGTCACTTTCAATTTTCATATTTAACTGTCTAACAGTATAAATCATTATTTTGCTTCTGCCATTCACAATTTTTCATCGTCACAAAGTCCCGTGTCACTATCGTCTATGCATAAAAAAATCTACGCATCAAATAAATCGATCGAGCACCTATACTATAAAAACAGCCTCCTTTCTCTCGAAACCTCAAAAGCTAGGATAAGGAAAAAAAAAAGAAGAAGGCAATCGGTCATCCTTGGCGTCGCGCGTGCCTCCTACGAAAACATCTCGCTGAAAAGGCATGTATATACGGCAAGAGGCATCAGACAAATTGTAAGGGCGAAATTGCGCGATTCTCGGCGAAGCACCCCGCCGCGGTGATTTGTCATCGGGACAATGAGGCGAGCGATCGGTCAAAATTTTCAGTAGCGCTCGACTTCCGACAGATTCGTTCTTATGGAAAGTTTTATGGTATAATTTTTTGGCTTTCAAGTAGTTTCAAAAGAGACTCGAGAGACACTTTGAGCTACTGTAAATATGCTTTTCGGGTTTGAATAATATTTAGACGATGGTTAGTGAGACGAGAGAGAGAGGGTGGGACAATTGGGCGTCTGTGGGAAAATTGGCGAATACGCTTGTGGTTTCATGATGTTTTGTTACTGATGGGTAAAATCTCACTATTCACTAAACCTTTTTTTTTCATTCTATTTAGAAAAAAAATTTTTTTGTTGAAAAATAAATTCTTCTCGTGGTAGAAAACATTCTTAAAATTTTATCAAAAAACTGTTAAAAATACCTCGCACATGTTTTTCAAAAAATATAAAGCACGTTAATTTTTCTTGTGACTAAGAAGTTCCTTAAAGGTAACGGATTATTTTCCGCCGGCAATAAAATTTTTAATCACCTATAGCTAGTCAATTTATGGTATTTAAATTAATTTTTGTATATATACAAGTTATACCATAGAACGGTAAAATGATCGAAAAACTAAGGTATAAGAAAACGCATTTTTCGGTTAAATAATTTTTTCATATTAATCGACCCAAAGATACTGCATTAGACGATAAATGGTATAAAAAGCCAGAGTGAAAACCGTATTTTTATCTATTACGTATGTGACATCTACATTTCCCTTTGCAACCCCTATAATACATAATCTCGATCTACTTTAGATACAGTCCCAAAACTCGATTCGAAGTACCCGAATCGAATCGTCCCGTCTCGCTTTCACACGAAGTGACGTACGTTTGTAGTACACATATAACGCGACCGACGCAAATTATTGTCGTTCCCAAGGCGTTGGAGAGGCCAACGCTAAGTGGTGTCTCAATGCCCCTTTAATAATACCCCCGTGAAATCGCGATTCACTCGCGCCGGGAAAAAGCCCTCGTTCTGGAGTGCAGGAAAAATTTGGGTTATAGACGCGAGTGGATTATAAATGCCCTTCGAGAGAGGACACCTGGATATACTGCACACCGATGAAGATTCTATTAAGCATGCTTTCAGCTGTGATTTTTCTTTCTCTCTTCTGAAGACATGCGTTATTTTTCTTTTGTGACGAGAAAATAAAATATGTTTTTTTTAATAAAAAAAAATCTCGTTAAATTAACTTTGAATATTTTTAATCCGTAAAACAAAAAGAAAAAAAAAATAATAAAGCACTCGAACCAAAATGCACGCCACTTGCTAAAAATTAAACGAGTTCAAAAACGATGCCAAGCTCGAGAGCTTCACCCCACAAAACCGCTAACAAATTTATGATTCAGCTTTCTCGCGCGCGATGAGCCCAGCCCTAATGCGGTAAGTGTGGATGAGCCATTATTATTAGATACTGCGCGCCCCGCAGGAAACCGAGAGTAATTTCTGCGGTTGAGCTGCAAAAAAAAAGACGGGGAAGGGGGCATACATATACCCCCCTCTTCATCCCTCTTGAAAAAAAGAAGGCAACGATATATAGGATCCCCCTTCATTTTTTGACGAAACTAGGTTTTGTGTTGTAACCCCCCTTGACTCGAGGGGGAGAGTCACAGTCACCGCCTCTCGCATGGCGGGCAAAATTTTATTATGCCTCTTCCGCCTGGATGAACTCGTTGCCGTGCGGCTCTCTCTCACTCTCTCTCTCTCTCGCGCTTTTGTGATTTATGCTGCAAGCCCTTATAGTGTGTGAGAAGAGAGAGAGAGAGAGAGAGAGAGAGAGAGAGAGAGAGAGAGAGAGAGAGAGAGAGATTCATATGAGCGAAAGTGCATCGGAGATTTTCCGTTGTGCGGTAAATATGTTTCGTTTCTAGGAGGAAATGGTAACTTGTTCAATGAACTACAATGTTCGTGAATTCAATATATTACGAGTGTGAATTGTCTTGTAAAAGAAATATTTATACGTTTTTTTTAGCTCTGGCCGCAGGGTGGATTGGAAAATTCTATTTCATAATAATATAGAGCATTATTTTAATTAATATATTTTCCAATTTATCTTTGAAATTTCATTGGGTCAATAATTATTGAAGATTTACATAGCTGCTGATATTTCTTGCAAAGTTATTGAAAAAAATCACAAGCGTTGTGGATAGAAGATAATTATTGAAATTTTACTGTAAATTCAAAATTTAAATTTAAAAAGTAAATTTAGATGAAAAGTAAATAACATTTTTAGGACTGATATTTTTTATTGAAGAAAATCAAGTTAAAACTACACTGTTATCAGCTGGAATCATAAAATTTTTTAAAACAATAAAACCATGCTAATCGTAGGTTTAGTAGAAGATCCTCCAGAAGGAGGTGCTTGAGTAGGAGATCCTGATCCTCCAGGAGGTTGAGTTGCTGGTATTGTTGATACATGATCTGTCGATGTATTATTGGAGTTAGAAAAATACTCGATTCATGATATAGAACCGCGTATAGTATATACTTACTGAATTGGATACCGCATGCAAGATCACCGGGTGGACAGTTCGGTTCCTGTCGCTTCTTTCTACCTACTGTGGTTATTATATATTAGTAATATCAGTTAGGGGAACAAGTTTGATTGAAAATTATTGTATGGTTTTACGCTGTACGGAACTTATTTAATGCATACAAATTAAAGAATGGTATCGAAATTTTTAAATTTCATAGAACTACTAAACTTATAATAGAAGGAAAATTACCGGCGAATAATATTCATTGCGTAATAGAAATATTGTATTCGAATCGGTAGATCGATGAGTGTTGTGTGTGATAGACAATTTTGTGCTGCGTCTTTTGCAATAAAGCATATCAAGTAACCAACCAGAAAAATTGCATCATTTGAAAAAATATTCTTCGCTTTGAAAGGAAAGATTCATTTGTAGAGCACAGTGTAAATCAGAAATTGATAATCAAAGATGAAATATCCAACAATTAATGTAAAAGTCAGAAAAATAAAGAAATTAAAAAGCATATATAGTATTTGTAAAATAGATACTTTTCAAGTTCGTTGACGCAGTAAGCACTCATGATACTGTTATAAATTTGTTGCCATAGATGTACTAAATAGTAGAATATGGAAATTTTTTCAAATATCCACATTTACTTACTTGGAATTATAATTTATATTGATAGGTGTTTTAAAATAATCATTGTATTTTACATGCTCACTTTTAATATATTTAGAATATAATTCGAATTTTAAAATTGTATCAACAATACTTCAACGTAAAAACTTAGATTCTTTCTTTATTCTTGAATCCCCGGGTAAATCCGTGGATCGATTTTAGGGGATGCAGTTGTTGGTGCTTGTCTTCGACCTGTCAACAATTATTATTTTACTCGTGTATCTTATCATGTCCTTCTCCGTTGTGTGAAAAAAGTGTTAGCGTGTCTTTATATTAACATATATAAAGTATTAGTTTAGTTACTTTGAACAGACCTTTTTGTGACTTCCAGCTTCTCATCGTCAGATGCTACTTCTCGTGCTATACGCGGCCGTTCGGGTACATTCCAAGATTAGGTACGACACTTTCAAATTCAGAATGTGTTTCGCCTACAAGAGATACAAATTTGTATATCTTGAAAAAATTGTACAAAATTATAGTCTATTTACAGCGACAAATTTTCAGAAAAGTTTTTCTTAAAAATAGAAAAGTTTAAAAAGATTGTAGACTTAATTGATACGTATATTGTATTATTTAGAAATTTTTACCAATGATGCACGTAACACAATTAAAGGAGAAGTAGTACTAGAATCAACTTCATCTTAGCTTTCTCCTGTAGCACTATAGAGTTTCTTATAAAAAAGAAAGTATATTTCTTTCCTTGCGTTTGTCACTTATATACATATAGGCAAAAAATACTTTGGTATCCAGTTTACAGGCACCGTCAATTATTTCTTTGACTTCAGAGCCGTTATAAAGATTAGTTTTAATCACATTTAATTTCTCGCTCGATTAAATTGTGCATAAAATTTTCTTCGTTTCTCGTTTTGTAATCCAATTGGATTGTTATTTCAACTACTTGGCATCTTAATTAGAAAATTCGTAATCAATAAAAATGTATAAAGTCTTGCTTGAAATTAGATTGAAAACTTTTTTTGAGAGATAGATTTTGAAAATTTTTTCTCGTATATAATATAGATTGGCATCAACCCCCTTCTCCCTCTAATTCCAAAAAGCTTGAACGCCCAAAAAGTCACTTTAATCTGTAACAATAAAGCCTCTGACTTCAATCCTTACCTAGGATTCCCCGAAAAATATACATTTAAAAAAATCGAATCTTCTATCAATAGCATAATCATAAAAACCTCGTGATGAAGTTCCAACCCACAACGATCAACCAAAAAAAAAATGTCACACGCAATGAAATTTCACGGAAAGAAGGCTGCGTCAACCCCCGCGGATTCAATTAAAAGTCCACAATAAAAAAAAAGGGAGCGCAGAAGATCAAACAGCTGCAGCATCAAAAGAGTGAAGAGATGACGAAGAAGAAGAAGTGCCGCTCGCGAAAGCCACGCCCCATTGTCGCGCGCATTCCGTGCGCGTTGCTTTCACTCGCTCTCTTTTCTAATGTCAGCATGCGGTGTTGTGGAGGCTGGGCAAATGTATTAATTTGGTCGATTTTCACGCTTGTCCGCGATTCTTCGGGGAACTCGGGCTTGAGTTTGTTAAACAGATCAGGTGCAAAGTGTCACAAGAGAGGTGCAAGCATTCGGTTTTTATGATCGATTTTATGCCCGGACTCGATGTAAACTTTAGATACCTAATAATGGCCTTTTAAGGTCGTTTGTTTGACAAATTCTGAGATATTTTTGTCATTCACAATAATTTTATCATAGTTTTTATTATTAATTATCTTTCATTAACTTCCTATTTGATTAAATATTTCCTATGGAAACATTTTTATTTATTTTATCATTTCCGACAGGTAGTTTTTCTTATTTAATTTAGAAAAGTAAAAATACTATATTATTCAAGTTTATTGTGACAGAAAAAAAATAAAAAAATTTACTGAGAACATAATTAACAAATCATAACAGCAACCATCCTAAAGGTACATGTTTATTCACAAACCAAAATTCTCTTCGAAATATAAAAGAAGAAATATTTAGTATCGTTCTCTTTCTATACCCACACATGAATGTGAACCTGTTCAAATAAGAATCATATATTCCATGAACCGGCACAATTAATAAATACAAAGATCGACGGATCAATTCCAAAAAGAACATTTCGGAATAAAGTCATTGGTCTTTTCCATAAAAATCGAAAGGCTACACACACATAAGCACACAAGAAGAAAAAGAAAGGTTAGCCTGTGCTCTCGATAGGGGGTTGGAAAGTGCTGACGTCCCGCCGTCACGATTAGCGCTTGTTTCGCCTACAAAGGGGCTCAGCCGTGGCCCCGTTGTGTGCCTCTATGTCTGTCGCCGAAAGATGATCACTCGAAGTCGCCGACTTCTGCTCCTCCTAGTCCTCGTATGAGATGACTTTTTTTCTTCTTCTTCTTTCCTTCCTTTTTTTTTCGGCTTCTTTTCGCTTTGATTCTCGTTCTTCTATGGATTCTCGGTGATTTTATTTGATATACGGACTGTTTCTTAGTTGAGATTGTAATTTTTAGTGCTGGGAAATGGCTTCGATTTTGATGTGAACAGGTCATATGGAACGTATTATGAGATTTTTTACGTGCCAGTTTTCTTGCGACGGGGTGTCTTAGAAAAAAGCTCTAGATTGTAATTCGGAAAATGTTCGATTCAAGGTATCAATTTAAACATTTAATAGATTGAAGGGCAGCAATTCATCCTTAACAAATTATTATGCTAAAATAAATGTTGATGAAGAATAAAAACTCCATTATTTTTTATAAATCAATTGATAAAATCTTCATAGATTCGAAAACAATAGTTTTTATAATTTACGGCAACCAAAAACAATTTCAATGAAATAAATTACGAAATTCATTTGAAAAATTTAATTTCAAAAATTAAAAACAAAATTCTAATGAAAAAAGTTACAGCTTCATGCGTAAAATTCACTTTCAACTTCCAATCGTCCACAATAAGGCGCATCAGTCTCGGCGAACAAAAATAAATGCTCCACCCATCAACAATAAGCACTGCAAAATCCCTCGTAAGAGTTCAAAACCGACGACAAAACATAAAATAGAGTAGTAGTTCACGCGCACGGCCTGAGAAAAGAAGAAAAAAAAAGCGTGCGCCCCTCGAAACCATTAGCACTGTATGTATAGGCATCGAGCGTTTAGCAGTGTCACAAACTTCCGCAGAAAACCACAAAAGAGCGCACGCGTAAAGTTTATGTATGTATATGGCACAAAACACTCCAAACAACGCACGCGCGTATATATAGAGTCACTCGAGTTCGTCGGACTTTTCATTCTCTTCTTCCTTTTTCTCGCGGAAACGCACCTTTGAGAGCAGCAGCAGCATCAGCCCTGATTCCAATGATTTCTCTTTCTCCTCTTTTTGTGTGTGTCTGTGTGTATAAGTCGACAAAAGGATACCGACGACCACTACTAGACAATGGGGTGAGAGCATGGCACAGCCACTTCAAACGACGCGCCGAGAGATGTGTTTATTTGGTTAACGTCAAATTTACACGGCGAGGGAGAGAAGGGAGGAGATTTGTCATTGAGAACGAGGAATTTTCTTCTTTTTTTTTCTGTCACGCTTGCCGCGCGCGTTTTTCAGAGTGAAACTGAGACCGATATGGCTTTATTTAAGGTGTGTGTTACTTACTTGAATCTGAAATTTTTCTGGGAAGAGTACGTAGTTACATAAAAAAAAGAGTTATTTTTTTTGCAATGAAACGATTGAAAACCTTCTTTCAATTACAATTCTTCAAATTTGAGTTCGATCAATCGAAATTTTCAAGATATGTAGTGAGATGAAAATAAAAAAAATCAACTGTAAAAATTCGAGTGTTTGGAATTTAATCTTTGAACATAAACCTTTATTTCTATTATTTTTTTTGCTCCATTGTGATTATACGATACGTCTTAGTAAACTAATACATTTCTGTTGTTCCATTCAAGTCAAAGAAAAAATAAATCGCTATTGATCGTCTAACTAAAGATCCACAATGAAAACTAATGGAGAAATTAATTTTTTTCTTTCACCCTTACAGTGCCTAATTTTTTCCAATCAACACACGAGAAAAAAAAATACCACCCAAATCTCTCTATATAAAAAAAATTCAAAAAAGCTCGATACGAATTCAATTAAGAGACTCCCACACTCGAGTATTATACAATCCGCTAATGGGGTGCGATGCACAATGGCGAATTCGTTTCGGCGTTCGACTTATGAATCTGAAGAATCTTCAAGAGAAAACTCTTATGCTTGCATGAACACTCCTGCGGCCACCACAGGAGAAGAGGCTAAGCAGATCGACTTCGTATAAGAGATTCCGCGTGAAATGCCGATTTAAGCCGCACGCGTGGTGTGTCGGACTCACCGTCGGTGGTCGTAATGCGCCGTGTCTAAATATCCCGAAACGGACTTCTTCATTTCTTTCTCGTGAGAGAGAAATACTATATATATACTTCTTCATCGTGGTTACGCCTTAATTCGAGCTTCTTCTTTCTTTCTACTCTTAAGGGGATGCGTTGCTAAGAGATTTTTCATTGTTAAAGAGTTGCGCGCTTATTCACGGGCTTATATATATACGGAGACAAAATTTATGTCACGTCTTGTGGGTTTTTTTTTTGGGACACATCATCTTTTTTTTTTTTTGTCGTCGTTTTCTATATATAACCTTTGAGGTGTCCGCGGCTTACTCGGTATGGTAAATTAAAATAATAAAGTTCTATAAGAAAAAAAAATTACAGATATTTTGCACTTGAAATTCACGAACGTAACTTGTTATATACTTACTTATTATATCTGAACAACAAAATTCATGGAAATATCATCCCAAAATGGTACTTTCCGCAGCTGCCCAAGAAATCGAATAATTGAGCAAGAACGTATGCAAACAAAGCCATTCAAACACCAAACAAACATTTCCATCAACGTCCTTTTGATATGCAGCCGCCTGTGACTTTTCGCAGGGAGAGAAGAAAAAAATTTTTTTTTCTGAATTTCAGAAAAGTAAAAGCCACAACGAGGCACATAATACTCATCTGCATCTGCGGCAGCAGCAGCAGCCTGTCTCGACTCGGAAAAAAATTGCGCGAGTCATGCGGCCCAAACCCTTTTTATCTCTCGCACCCCCGCTGGCCATTATGAGATTTTTCCCTGTTCGAAGGCGCGTCCAAACGGCTTTGTCGGTGAAATTTGCATAGAATCGCCGATTTCGCGCTCAATGATAAGCTGCCGCGTGGACTTTTACCTTCTTCGATGGCTTTTCAATGGCCAATGATGGGTTTTGTAAAGTTTGCCCTTTCAACGATTTATACCGAATGATTTACTGGGCTTTTGCCGCGGCAAAAGGCTTCAACTATTTGACTAATTTGTAATGATTGTGTAGAGTGTGAGTTATTATTTGTTTGTATTTTTATGAAAAGTGGTGCCGTTTGACGGTTTAATTTTTAGAGAATTCAAATTCTTTGGTTTTCGGAATTCGGATAATTTTGCAGTCGTAAATAATATAAATTTTCAACAGATTCATAGAAGCAGTGATTTATATGAATCTCTTCAAAAATAGTAAAACATAACAAAATAATTTTTCCCGTGGGCGAGGATTTTCCCACATTTTTCATTTTTGCCACGTCGAAGACTCGTATTTTTGGTTTGGTAATTTAGGGGATGAAGAAACATAAGTATATTCAAAGTATTGCAAACGTAATAAATTTATCTTCATATTTTCGATAGTAGTATATTTTTGAGTTGTTTTTCACGTTGTTCCACATTACATGCTTCATTACCAAAAAAAAAAAAGCGATCCTCAACAATTTTGATACCTTAATCTTCAAATTCTTTTGTGTAAACCCTTAAAAAGTCTATCTCATTGTATCCTCATAATAGAAAGAAAAAAAAAGAAGCCAAAGCTGATTAACTTGTATGGTGCCATACAGCCACCGAAAAGCCACAACTGTTGTTTTCTAAAGATCGATTACACGTTATTAGCCGCACCGTACATCCTGCACTCCGAGCGAGAATGAAAAAAAAGGGAAAACTCGAAGAATAAGGTGAAAAAAAACTCACACACAATAACAAGACGAAAAAAAAAAATTGCTCCCTCGTCACAAAAGTTTCTCTCGACTAATATAACAAAAAGACCGCAACACCTCTCTCCTTCCCCGAAATAAAAAAAAATTATTAAATTCCCCCTCCTCCCTTATCCCGTATATATACATATATATACAAATGAAAGAATCTCCCCACCAAGAGGAGAGAGAGAGAGAAAAAAAGAAGGAACTTATGTGCTCACGAAATCCGGGAAAAAGGGCCAACAATACTCGCGCGGTTTCATTGACGAGGCGACGCGTTGCCGCCGTCGGTGCGTTGCCATTAATCAAAGCGCGCGTATACCTTATATAGCGTTTTCCACGCGAGTGCGTCGCGCGTCCTCGAAGTGTTATATAGACGAGAGCCGCCCAAAACGCAGATGGCCCGTGCCAGCGAACGTCACTCCAAAAGTCAAAAAGTCGCCTTTTTTCCCCTTCTATACCTCGAACGATCGAATCTTATATGTATATCTTGTCGTGGCTTCTTTTGTATCTTAGAGATCATCCGATTTCTCTCTAAGTGCTTGTCATACCTATGAGATGTCGAGTGATATGTTTGTCACTGATCCACTTAATCTTTAAATTGCGAGAGTATAAATTTATGATAAATACTCCATACTTCATATCGCTACTGTACAAAATTGATTTTGACGAAAAAGAAAGTAATGCCTCGAAAGAACTTATTCTTTCAAAAAAATTTATTCATCTTCTCTTTCAAAAACGCTGTGCGTCCTCGGAAGGTCACAATCAATCGAATATCCCTTCAATTATCCATCTGCTCTTCCCCGACTTATATATCTCATCACCTGTTCCATATCCCTCCTCTGTGTATACCTATACTTTATCACTTTTTATATCCTCGCCCACCTCGTTTCATTATACGAGCCCTCATGCACTCTCGTGCACTCGCGCGCGCGATGAGTAACGACACAAGTCCAATGAACAATAAAAAAAGAGAGAGAGACTAACAATAACCGTCGTACGACGACACACGCGCGCGCGTATCTCCTCCTCCTCCTTCCAAAAAAAAAAGACACGCGTCGAGTCTTCTTCTTCTTCTTCGTCTCTTTTATCTGCTGCTGCACGAGGGATGTGTCGAGCAGCGCCATTTTTCATCTATCCGGTGATTCTTGATTGTGTTATATAACGCGGATGCGCACTGATGGGCTTTGTGGTTGCGGGCTTTTCATTATAGTATAAGGGACATGTGGGTGCCGCTGGTTGAGGCTTCTTCTTCTTTTATTTTTTATCTTTGTAGACGCGTAATTCTGGTTTACTTCTGTTTTAGTGTGTGTATGTATATGTTAATGTTTTCAATGTAAAAAAAATCGATTATCGACACGTTTAATTGACTTTTCTTAATGTGAAGCTTACAATTTTAATAGCTAATTGAATTTGACATTTTTCAAACGCGAAATGACTGAATTGGCTGATAAACTATGAGTAAAATACAACATCGCTATTATTGAATGATAGAAGAAAATCAGTTGTCGTTTGAGTTAAAAAAAAAATTCTGATTCATATAATAAAAGCAAGAAGGGAAATAAAATGAAGTTGATTTTTCTTCTATTCATTTTTAGTGTTGCTTATATTATTGGTAAAATATTTGTTTGCTCGATTTGAAGGCTTATTATTTTTATACAAGTAATAATAAAGAAAAAAAACATACATAATTGTTTATTTAAGATTTATTATGAGTAAGTTGCGTGTGCTGCTTGGAATTCCTAATGAATTTATGTTTACTTAAATGCTTTGTAATATAGAGTTTACAAAAGCTACCATGCAATTATTGTGAGTAATTCAATTTTTTTTTTGACAGGTAAAATAGAATTAACAACTGCAGTTCCCAACGATGACCTGCAGACTAATGGTTCAAACATTCAGCCGGGACTTTGGAAATTTAACTTCAATGTTACTTTTGGCAAATCTTGTAAGAATACTTTTTAGCAATTTATTAAAAATTGACGTAATTAATATTTGATATATTCTATTAAAAAAAGTTACTATAATCTAAGTTTTTATTATGAGTAGATAAAGTTGAACTTACATTACAAGGAGAGTGCCACATCTTTGGGTCACCGATTTGCTTGTAACTTTGGGAACTCTTTCTATACGTAAAAATATGTAAGAAGCCGCGTCAACTCGGTCTAATACGAATTTTTTCCATAGTTACAGGCTATTTTCACAAAATTGGGCAAAATGTATGGCTCTCTTGTAATGAATTTAGCTTGTAATCTGAGTATTGTAGGATTTTTATAGCATTACGAAACGAAAGTTGAGATCAAATCCTTTGGATGGAAAAAAAAATTATCGAAAAAGGTTTACCCGTTCAAAAGTTATATCGTGATGATAAAGTTTTATAAACTAATATAACCCATCTGTTCGAAAAAAATGATTATATTGGTATCTTTATTAGCAAATTTTTAAACCACGTAACTTATGAACGGATAAATTTTTTTCAACAAATTTTTTTTCTATCGATAGGATTTACTCTCGGTTTTTGTTTGGTAATATTATAAAATCTCTACAATGCTTAGATTACAAGCTATTTCTATTGTAAGAAAGCCATTCATTTTGTTCAATTTTGTAAAAAAGGCCTATAACTATTGAAAAAAAAACGAGTATTAGACTGAATGGACGCGGCTTCTTACATATATAGAAAGATTTCCCAAAGTTACAAGAAAATCGGCGACCCAAAGATGTGGCACTCTCCTTATTAGTCAAAGATTTGCGACATCATTTTTGTAAATTTTTTAGGGACAATAAATGATGTCTCTAATAAATCGAAGTAACAAACTATGGGCCTTGTTTCAAACTGGCGTCAAACGATGTACAGTATTACGATTCCCAAACTTGGATAATATCGTTAGTAAACCTAAAATTGTAAACTTGTAAAGAATTAATTACAATTCTTACTTTTCCAGACAAATTCATGTATACACCCACTTTGAATGAATAAAATAATGAAAAAAGATAGTAATACTGATTCTTCAAATACGATTTATTAAACTCAGTACTGTGAACAAAGTTTTCATTATGAAATTTATTATTAAAAATATTTATTGTTCCTTAAAATAAATATTCCTTCAAACTATTAAAAAAAAATATTTGTATTAAAAGTTTTCGGCGTAATTTAACGTCGCTGCGTAAATCAAGTAAATAATTGTAACACGACAAACCAACCATATGTATACGGTCAGGTATAAATAGCTAATGAATAGCTAAATAATCAAATTAAATGAGTTCAAACTCATGTGGCTGATGCCTGGTCGATATCTGTTTATGTACTTTTTTGCAAATATTTTTCCTTACATTGTACTGTCACGTAGTGGTCTAGTACTGACCGGATACACGATAGATTTTCAATGAGCGACGTATATAAAGATTAAATTTACTTTCACACAGAATAAAACTGCACGCTAACTTTTTAATGCATAAATGGTAACGAATCTTGAGTTTGTACCAAGATTACTTGTACTTGAACGAATATAAATAGTTAAGCTTCAATATTTATTCTGATAAAATAATAGTTAATTATTGACTAAATATTAAAGAATAAATATTAAAGTGCTTATTACATTTGATAAAATTAAATTTTTTATTTTTTTGTTTCAATCTTATACAAATTTAATTTGTACATAGTAGGTAGAATAAACAATTTTTTGCAGTAAAAGACTTGTAAGCAATCGAATTGACAACTAACAAGCGAATGAATAATTTAGTAGTGCAATTCAATTCATAAAAACAATTTTTATAATAAAAAATAATAGTGAGCGATGAAAATTTGGTAAGCATTTTCTCAGATGGTGTTTCTTAATGGAATGGAGTTATACATTAAACGAGCTTTCCTTCGAGAAAAGCTTATATTTTCATATGAATTGTTGACAAGTTACAAATTACATTATAAGATTGTCTATTAGATCATATTTCAATACATCAAAATTGGACTGTTTACAGCTATATCGACATAGAGAAGTATTAATAATCAAAATATGTCTTTATTGACAATTTTCTAATTAACGTTGTTTCATCATCTTAGCATTCTGTAGATTGAAAAATGTGATTATCACATTGAAACAATTGGAAGCATCTTGTTATAACTTTTAATAATTTTTTAAGTGTAGATACGTGACCATGATACAAATATCATCAGTATATTTACAAAATTATAGTTTTTGTTTCATTCAACGGATCTACACTGAAGCCAAATATAACGTGAATAAAATTTTTTTCCGCAAATTTATCTGCCAGACATAGAAAATAAATATATGTTATCTGCAAGTATAGTAAAGATATTACAAAAATATCAAACTCATCTTTTGCGCCAGTAACTATCAATATAATAATTTCTATAATTAATTCCCACAATTATGCATATAATCACTGGTCAAATAATTCATATCATTTCTTGAAAAGTAATGCAAAATATGTAGTTGGAAAAAATGAATTAATAATTACATTTGTTGTATTCTTAGAACTTATCTTTTAAATTAATCTTGACAATGTACTAAAATCGATTACAAATAGCATTGTAAACTCGGTTTTGCTTTTTTCACAACTTATACTGTCCTTATAACTTTCAGTGTCAGTCATTAGAGTCCCAAAGGTTCATTAAGGTGGTTCAGGGCAGCCGATTCGACGTGTAAGTTCAGATGTTTTCTGTACAAACATGAAATTGTATTGGTTAATTTTATTGAAATGTGGAGTGCAGTTTTTTTCGTTGAATAATAATCGTAGAAAATCATTACCTGAAAGTCGGTTCGTCTCTGAATGTCATATGACACGATTTACAGAATTGGACCCTGTTTTCATCCGCAATTTCAAGTTTTTGCATATTTTTTATATGATTGTGTGTTTTAATGTAGTCCTTCTTTTCGAATAAAGCATTACAGATATGGCACTTGTAAGGATATCTTTCATTTTTACTTTGATGAATTTCATAATGGCTTTGGTGTGACTTTTGTGATAAAAATTCCATTCCACATATATCACAAGTAAAATGTTCTTTCAAATGAGTATGTAATTCTGACGTTGTTTCAAATCCTTCTTTACAAACTAAACATAAATGATTTTGATTTTCGTCTCTTACTAAAATGTGCTGCTCATTGGATAAGTGATTCGTCAGGACATTGTTGATTGCTGTATCTATTTTGTTTTGATTATTCTTTTTAGATTTTGGACATGGCCGTTGAAAGATTTTCTCAATTTGAATAGTTAATCGGTATGGCTGGAGCTTGGTTTCAATTGAACTGTCACTTTGAATACTGCTATCTTCACTATTTATCTTTGGTTCCTGGAAAATTAAAAATACGTAAGTGAAACTTCAACCACAATTATTTTAATTTTATGACAGTAGATCAGTAAATATACGTAGGGTTGAACCAAAGTAAACAAGATTCTGAATTTTTCAAATGTATATGCTGTATTAAAATTCTAATATTGTAATAAGATTAGATACTTACATTATTAACTACAGGTAGTTTAACCTCTGCACGTTTTGTCGGAACATCATTTGATTGAAGAGGAGATTCTGCTTTTCTTTTTCTAAAGTTAAGTATAGGAATCGCATCAGATTTCAACTTGTTAATAGTTTCAAAATCTTCTTTGTGAAAATGAAGGTGACATATTAATCGCGTTCCTGAATTTTTTACATGCTTAACAGAAGTATTACATGCTTTCTCCCACTGTTCTCTTAACCTGAAATTTAAATAAAATAAAATTAGTGTTTGTACAAAATGGTACTTATATCAATTATGAGCATACTTAAGTGAAAAAACAAATTAAAGGTTTTATTTCCAATGAAGTTTTTAAAATGTACGTTAACAAATGTTTTATTTAACCAAACAAAAACATAAAATTTTTCGTGTAGAGGTTAGAATATTTTGAAGCAGTAAATATTTGTAGACTCATATTTGTATTCGTTCAGTAAAACAATTCGAAATAATTGTGCAAAATATGATGTATTGATTTACAAATAATAATTTTATTAACAAATGGTGAAATGTACGTACTTTGCGTCAACTGGAAAAGAGAAAAAGTGAACCTTCTCCCCATTAATCAATGTATTTTGAGTTGATTTACAGAATGGAGCCGAGCAAAGGAGAACCATAATAACTAAGTCTTTTCGTTACAAATAATATAATAAAGTGTGATTCGATTGATAATAATAATTATTAATATATTAATTAAAAAATATAATCCACATTTTATATGCCTCTCGTGTTTATTATTATTTTCTTGCGCAGTTTCGATACCCACTGTTGATAATCTCGCATGACGCCGACAAATGGCGACGGCGTTGTTGCCAAATTTCGCGTTTTTTTTTTTCGAACGTAGCGCATGGGTGACAGAGCTTTCAATTTAAAACTAATTTTTCTGAAGTAAAAGAAAGTATAATTTAATTATTTTTGGCACTTGATTATTTAAATAGGGATCATTTAATGGTTTTTTTATAACTCGGAAATAAACTGTATTTTTAACTCTAATCTCGAACTAAAATAACTAAAAAAAAATCGTATAAATAATTATGTAGGCAGAAAGAGTACTGTTGTTGAAACAAATAAAATCATCAGTAGAATACAAATTTATGATTATGGAATAATCAAATTCAAATTTTTATTTTACTCACGTAGAAGAAGCGTAAAAGGAATGACTGTATTGTGTCTTACGAAATGAGCAACGAATTGCTATATAATTTTTTTTGGCATACGTTAGACTTGCTGCTCTCTAATTCATTTATCAATTACCATGACCAATCAGTTGTTTTTTTTCCTTTATTGACGGATTTTTAATTTTAGGAAATAAAAATTTTCCAATGCTTAAAAAATTATATATTTTAGAATTGTGTTCACCTTGAATAAATTAGATTAAAATGTAACTTCCACATTAAAATAAAAAAAACAAGCGTAGTGCCGCCATACCACTGATAAAAAAATGCTAATACTTGATCACACAATTCTGGACGTGACACGTGCGTTAGAGATATTAGATTGGGTGTACATACATACATTTAAAATAATGCTGTCAATAAATTGCCCATTCAAAAATAGAATACTTTGCATGTATTTATCAGTTTTTAGTAGTATTTTGTAATTTGAGTTTGATTATTTATATTAGCTTTTTGATAAGTACTATTACACACGATAATCAAAGAATGTTAAAAATTACGGAAGCTCTTTCATTCAGATATCGATCAGTTTCCTTGCGAAGATAAGATTTGAGTAAAGATACGAATAGAGCGTTGAAAATCCAAGACTCTATTCGACGATTTATGAATTGTTTATTATGGTTTATTTTCAATGATTATTGTTCTAAGAATTTAGAGCGAGGAACAATCTGTGAATTTCGGTTTAGTTATCCATCGAATGAAATCGTACGAGAAGAAATGTGCCATTATTTGTATAGAATTCATTAGCGAATCATAGAACTGCGATAATTTTGTTGATGCACTATTGAAAATGTTCACGTCATTGTATAAGTCTTATTCTGTCGGAACGTCAAGTCATTTTATTTAATAAGTATTTGATTAGTAATTCCAACGACTTGCTTTAATTGAGATTGATTCAATATTTATATTCTTTTTCAAAAATGTTTTCATCTCGACGGTAAAGGTGTATGTATTTTTAAGTAATAATAAGAGATAAAATTATTTTATTTATTTTAGTCATACTTATTATTCGTTTATTTGTGAAAACACAAATTAATTATTTTTCGCGTAGTAAAATGAAAACATGAGTCCAATATAGTAAAATTGATAAACTATCACGTTGCTTCATGATTAATCGTCGTTATCGTTGTTTAAAAATTGAATCTTTTTTTGACTGCTTGCAATAGTTTATTTTTATCAAGGGACAAAATTTTCACTTAAACTGTCGTTATATTTTCTTTTCAAATCATAAATTTATGATTCGATTACAGATTTTTTTTCTGTACTATAAATTGACAGTTGGAATTGGGTCCACGTAATCCATTCTGGAATCATTATTCGAAATATTCAAGCAATAGCTCAAATTCGAATCGCAAAGTATATAAATACAATCGTATATAGCTCGCACTGATATTGAACTTCTGTCTGATTCCAACTTCGAATATTCTTCGTCGCGAACGCATCGCCTTCTCGAATATTTGTAAAGACACAAAGTGCAGTACATTACAAGAAGTGCACGTGTGTCCTTCTTCTCAAAAGTATGTCAGACAAATGTGTGCGATGAACTCAAAAAAAAAAAACGTTCTTTTATCTCTCTGTATTTCCTCTCTTCGCACAGTATGTATTTAAAACTCATCGTCAAACTGCAACACAACGCCAAAAGCGCAGCTCAAGCCAAAAAAGAAAATCCCAACCAAACAAACATAGTGTACGATGATTACACAACGCGCGGCCCTTACGAAAAAAGTAAGCAGGAAAATCTGCAAAAAATTCTGCAGAATTTTTTGCAGGGATATCTGTACAAGTTCTTGCTTGAATATTGCAGGATTATGTGCAGA
>JAWWMK010050597.1:0-105896 GCA_035047105.1 Galeopsomyia nigrocyanea | reverse complement strand
TTAGCTACTTAGCTATTAATATCAACTTATAATAACGGTCCACGATCCCAGATGGACCTATATCCTGAAAGAGGATCTTTTTTTCAACGCAAAATGAATTTTCGTTCATAGTGTCCGTCAGTGATAGTCCAAAATGGAAGTATGTATGGCAAAAAAAATGAGGAAACTCACAGATGTGGTGGAGTTTTGATAACTAGGCTTCACGTTTTGACTGCGGCTCATTGCATCGACAAATTAGAAAACCGCTATTTTGATGTTATGGTAAAAGTCGGATCAGTTGATCGGCAAAGTGCGACAACTTTCAATATAAAAAATTGGATAACTTACAAAGAATGGGCTAAGAATAACGTCCATCCCGATGCTTATTACGATACGGCAATTATCACGGTAAATCAAGTAAACAAAGAATATGACATTTTTTGGTTTACTAGTTTTTTACATATAAATTTTGTTCCATTTGTCAGCTGAAAACGAAAGTACCTTCAAATATCAAGCTACCTATCATAACAGCGAAACCAAACGATCTTTTATATGGTAAAAAAGCTGTGACAGCTGGTCGGGGTTTAATAGAGGAAGGTAAGCGGCCCAGGCGTTTGCGAGCGTTGGAATTGGAAGAGTTAGAGCCAGGACAATGCCCATTTGATGAAATCGAATATTTTAGGACTTTTAGAAGTCTTATACCAAAAATTTACATGTGCTCGAAAGCAAAACCTCCCGCTATACTGAGATGCGTAAGTACATATTTGGAAAATTGATTGTTACAAAAAATATAATAATTTACATCAATTTAAAGGGTGATAGTGGCAGTCCATTGCTAATCAATAATACAGAAATAATCGGCATCAATACTAATTGCTGGCCAGCCTCGGGTGTATTAATGTCAGAATATCGAAATATGCATTCGGCAGTTAACTTTTACAAAGAGTTCATTGTCAATGTAACAAGCGATAGCGCCGATACTTGTAATATTCAATGAGCAGATAGAAAATTGTAATTTTATGAGAATAAAATTTAAAACTTAACAATATTGAAGAAAAAATGAATTTTTTTATTTGAAACGTATTTATTTTATAATCGTTACACATTTTCAACCATTGTACTACCTTTCGCCAGCAACTTGTAAAAGCCAAATCGTGCTTTGCAGAGTAGTAAAATTAAAAAAAAATTTCCTGTCTCAAATAAACAGCTTTATTAGCTTCGAACTGTAGAAACTTTTGTTCTACTTAGTCGACATATTTCGTTAAAACATGTTACAAATACTTTCCGTTATTCTGATATTATGTAAGTAACATGCCTGTTCCAAAAAATGTACATGCAATAATTGTAAACATAAAATTAATAATTCTAATTTCATATTCAATTCAGACGAGCACAGTTTAATTTATCAATCTACACCTTTGATTGGCAAACAAGTAAGGTTAGCCAAAGAAAAAGATTTCCCATTCATAGTGTCTCTCAGCTTCAGTCCAGAATCGAAGTATACCAAAGCATTGGAGCAAAGTCACGTATGCGGTGGATCTGTGATAACCAGATCTCATGTTTTAACCGCAGCACATTGCGTCGACGAACTGGATAACAACTACTCTGATATTATTATTAAAGTTGGTTCTGTTGATTGGCGAAGTGCAAAGACTTTTCTAGTGAAAACTTGGATAACTTTTGGGGATTGGGCAGCCGTGGCAAATATGCCGATTAATTCTGCATTATTGGCTACGAACGATGTCAATCCAGATGCTTACTACGATGTAGCTATTGTAACGGTAAATCTACACAGAGCATGATTTTTTTTGTTTACCAATTCTTTCCAACATTTTTTTTATTTCGTAGCTGCAAGCAAACGTTGGTTCACATATGACTACTGGTTGGGGTTCTACAAACAATAACGTGTATCCCAGATATATGAGAACCGCTGAATTAAAAGTATTAGAGCCAGGACAATGTCAATTTGGCATAATCGGTTTTCCTTAATCCATCAAAAACCTTGTTCCAAAAATATATTTTTGTTCGAAGGCGAAACCTCCTGTACGGCTAGGATGCGTAAGTACATTGTATTTTGAAATCTTTACAAGTTTATTAGAAAAAAAAAATAATTGACATAATTTTTAGGGAGACAGCGATGGCCCGTTGCTGATCAATAAAATGGAAATAATCGGCATCAACAATAATTGCTGGCCGAATGCTACTATCAAACAGTCCGATTATCGAAACATGCATGCAACAGTTAATTTTTACAAACCATTTATTGCAAATGTAACAGGCCAATGTACTGAAAGTCACTGTGACATTCCATAAGTTGATGCAAGGTTAAATAGCGATTGTAATGCTCTAGAGGTTAAAATTTTTGAATTCGAAAGTGTGTAAAAAGTTTAATAGACTCACGTTATTATTACCAGAACCATCAATAAAAATATCACTTAGCACCACAAACGAGAAAGCACTTCCGAATCGCGTCTAAAAACTGTTTTGACAAATTATGCTAATGAAACCGAGCTTGACATATCGATCGCCGGCGCAAGATAGACGCAATGCCTTGATAATGCTTTTAATGGACAGTGAAAGTTTCGGCGGTGTCCTTTGGTTTCGCACTAAAGTTGGCTGATTCTTAACAGACTCGCCGGGGCTGAATTGAAGTGAAGGGTGTTACCAACCTGTTTTTACAAAATAATTGTTTTTCTTTTTTTTTTTCTTTCTTCCCGCAGCAAAGGAAACTTTCTAAAGGACCGATCTTTCGGTATAGATTAAATTCTATCTATAGCGTATACAATTACAAATATTCTTCTTCGTTGTTTTTTTTTCTCGAGGTTATCGCAGATTTTCAAACTGTTATATTTGCATAATCAGATACAATAAATCGCAGACATTCCCGACAAAACTCTCTACACCGAAAAAGAAACCATTCACAATATTCGCCCAAGTTTATCGCGATGACTCCTCGAGGCGAGACTCTTGATTTTTGCAAGAGATAAAAGCAGCTGAATGCACGCGCATATATACATACTATCGTGCAGTATATAGTTTAGAGACTCGCTCGTTTTCTGATCGAGTAGTGACGCCGATTATAAAAATGATCGATGCCACGGGACTTACTCCGCATTGTGAATCACAATTGTTAAAAGATGAGGAAATTCGTGCACGAACATCGGTAGAAAATTTGATGTTCTCGTACACGATATATACGAATGTCTCGTAAGATATTCGAGCAAAATACTTTCCGGGTCGTCTCGTTTTTTTCGTGCTCGGCGATCGGAAATATGCGGAATTGGAGTGCATTTCGTTTTTAATCGCTGATAATATGTCAAAGAGCTTAATTATCGTGTGTATCGCTTGTGGCACGATTTTGTTCAATTTCAATTAAAAAAAAAATAATAATGCAGCTCGTATTTCAAACGGAATTAAAAGTCGACTCTCAACACTTTCACTCATTAAAAAATTTGGCGTATACGAAAGCGCGCGCATCAAACAACTCCGCGCAAAGAGTAATTTGCCTCTCTCTCTCTCTCGAACAAACTGCAATCGAGACGAAAGGGAATAAAATAAAGTTTTGAACGGCGTTTAATTTTTGGATTGCGATGTTTATCCGCGCGAAGGTGTGAGTGAAAATCGACAGATTCACCGACGCAGAGCACTGTAGCACGAAAAACGAGCGAGTCGCGTGCTTTGCCAACGTTTTTTGCCCTCTCTATATCCTCGTGTGAGAGTGATAAAAAGTTAAACGCCCGTCTCTTATCTCGTGAGTTTTTCGCGTGCGAGAATTTACTCCTCCTCCTCCTCCTTCTCCCTTCTCTCTTTCGTTGCTGCGAACTATGTCCTAAATCATTTTGGCAACCTTTGCTAAAGGGGTAATTAAAAGCGTACCGATTGGAGGAACTTTCTAAACATTTCACACTAATCATAGCCTTTTTTACTTGTTACGAAATACTTCTTTTTTCCCTGTGATGGAGGAATTTTTTTTTGCAGATACTTCGAAATATACATGGCCGCGCCTTACGTTTTCAGTGTAAATGACTCCATGGAAATACATACCCGCAACAAAAGAAAATTTCACAAGTTAATAACATACAATCAAAAAAATCACACGCGAACAAATAGATCTGAATGTTCGAGCATAATTAATCAGAGTTGGGAGAAGAAAAAAAAATTAAATACCGTTGTTTCTCCAATTGTACTCAAGGCAATGAATACGGTTAAACGAAAGTTAATAACTCGTTTGAAGTATTCGGTAAATCATTGGTGTAATTCCACCATGGCCTCTCATCAGTGCAACAAACCGACGAAGATTCCAATTAAAAAAAAATAAAACAGTCGGTTTGCGCGAGGCGAATAAATCCTTGGCTATCAATTCAAGGTAACAAACCCCGAGGACGTTTACAGTTATGCACTTCTTGAATGAAGCATCCTTTACTTGGGTTTACCCATTCATGAAGGGCCCCATCGCACATTCGCGTTCCCGTTCGATTTCACTCGCGATCGACTTGCAATGGACGTAGAGTAGAAGACTGGTCGGACGAGGAAAAGACGAGCTACTTGTCTTTCTTTCTTCTCGTTAACCGTTCTTTATTACAATTATTGTTTTATAATGTAAGCATAAGGTCTTTTTTTTCTGAAAATTACTTTCAAATTCTAAGCTGAATTGGTTTCGATCAAATTATTGTAAAATATAAAATTGCTTGTGTAAATATTTGAAATAAATTAATTTTACATTAACTTACGGTGTAGCCTTATATAAATAGAGATCGTTATTTATTCTATTTTAACTGTAGGTAAACAATATCACTAATGAAAATGAGTTTTACAAAGGTCTATTTCCCACATTCTTCAATCTTAATAAAAATTTTTAGTAGCCCGCATGCTGATAAAAAATAACACGGTGAGGCAATCGTTAGAAATTAGTGAGTCGACGGGAAGTATGAATTTGACCGAATGCGGCTGTGGAACAAAAATTTAGTATCAATTAGTAGCTAAATAAGTTTATAAGTAAGAAAGATCTACTAGAGGAAATAGTATTGCATTTATGAGTGTATAAATATGTGGTAACGTTTAATTATAAAAAACTCATTAATATACTGCTAGCAGTCAAATATGCGAAAATTCATCGATAATATATTTATAAAAATAAAATGTTTAATCAACTATTTGTTGATAGTATTATATGTACAATAATGTTAAAATACTATTAAATAGATAATCCTATTTAGTTTTTGAATTTATTTATAAGACCCTCGTAAGGGTCGTCAAAAATTGCCTTAGCCGATGGTATTTCACATCGTCTCGGCGGGGTATTGGTAAAAGTTTTCAACTAGCAATAATCGCACCTCGGTAGAACCTCATTGGTTACGATATCGCCACTGCGCAGAGATACCAGAGCCTGCGGCGCTGTAGTCTCTTATAACCTTTAGCTAACTTTTTCACTTTCAGGACGCCGGAAAATTTACCCCGAGCCATCTATCGGCAGTAGCGTCAAGGTGAGAGCGCGCAAAATTCGAACGATCGATGCGGCCGAGACTATACATATGTCGACTACGCGATGACGTCCGCGGTCAGATTCGTCAGGTTCGTCAGTATTCGGTCAATTTTATATTTTATAGATATCATCCCGTATTGTGTTGGTGGCAGTGTTTATATAAGTAATAGTATTTCATCGAAAGATTTTCACGTGAAGATTTTCAAAGTATGAAAGGTCGCAAATAGAAGAAAAAATAAAATGCACAGCTTTTCACAAATAATTTTTTTTATTGGATAGAGCTACAAAAATTTATAACAGACTATTTGAGACGGCTATGACTAAGTACTGGTGTAATTTGTCTGACTTAAATTGAAGCCTGATAAAATTCACTAATTTTATCAAATTTTTATTTCAGTTCCTACTTCTATTGCAGGCGATTGCGATTCTAACATTTAGTTTCGAGGTTATCAACTATTAAATGATATATGCTAAAGAGAAATTCTCTCCGAAATTTTAGAATATTTTACATCCGAGTTAACAATGATTATTTCATTTTCATGTTACATATTATTATATGGCTGTGATTCAGATATGAAAAAGGCATTTGTGATTTTCTAATATTAATAATTTCTAAACATTTACGTATCTTTTCAAAAGTCGAACCAAAAATGAAGTCGAAAGTTTATTATGAAATGAATTAATTATTTACCTCGTAGCCATAGAACTATTGATTTTACGTCGTGAATGTTGTGCCTGTTTTGAAAATATTTAATGTATGAAGTACATGTATAGGTGTATTGTAAAATAGTTCCGGTAAAATATTGATTTTTTTAAATATTGCTTTTTAAATATAATAAGCAAAACCGAAATCAATATACCAACAACGACAACGTAGAAGGCGCCAGTCGTGTACTGAACGGGCTTGAAAAAACTTACACTTACGGATACTACTGCATATTATTTTTTCTATTAGATTGTTTGTTATCGCATTAAACCAGCTGTGTGCCCGTTATTTTGTAATTAATCTAATCAGTGGTCCCGTGACAACCGAAGGCTTTGCATCTTCGTAGAAAGATGAGCAAAATCATTTTATTGGCATTATCAACGCTACAAGTTTGTTTGAGCTTAGCACTTGGAGAAAATTTGTATCATATTAGCACGAGCTTCGACGAGACACGATTGGTATCATCAATGGCATCAATGGCAAGTTATTAATTTTATTTTAATTTACAAACATTTATAAAATCTTTAAGCCAGCAATTAAAAATGTAACCCTTTTCTTTAAGGAAAATAATTTTGCACAATGTTTTGTGGACAATAGCAATCCAGTTGTTGTCTTTTTGAATCGAAGCTTACTTTACCATAGTATCTTAGAGTATACAACACACGAAGCAGCATATATATTCGATATAACAGCTATAAGTCACCTACCGCCGCAAATAAACGCACCGACGAAATTCATTTACCTAGAGCTTGAAATAACTCATTTAGATTTATTTTTAAAGAAATTGACGCATTTGCAATGGTTTACGGTACACGGAAAAATTTATATAAAATCGGCAAGCTTTCATAGTTGCTTTGTAGCACAACATTTATTTGAAATAGTTTGGAAATATAATATTTTTAACGTGGTATTTATTTGTCACGATGGAATTCATGGAATTACATTCTACACATTTGACCCTTTTTCCTCAAAAACATTTGAATCTTGGACAAAAGTTTCAACTATTAAGCAGAAAAGTGGATACCAACTTCATATCTACAAGACTTATGACCACTCAGGTAAAGACATAATCTAAATATAATTTTACAAGAGCGCTTTTGTTAAAGAACAATGCGTCTTCGCAGATGTTTGTCAGGTACATAACTTGGATGAAATTCAGAAGTTTTCTGGCTTTCCAATTAAATGTGCACGCATCAACTATTTTCAACACTATATTGATTTCACCGGTAAACCTTTCGTCAAAGATGTTTTCAAAAGTATAAGAAAATCCACTGACATTATTTGGGAAAAACTTCAAGTTAACGTAACCTATGACCACTTTACTTCGAAGGAAACCGGTACAGTTGATGCTAGGACTGGCGAAGCCACAGGAGTATCTTTAAAAGTATTGGAAGGTGAATATGAGTGTAAAATGTCTGTTGATTATCGTCTCGGCATTTGGAAAAACGAACTTAACATATTAGATAGTTCGGATATATGTTTTGTAACATGGAAAGCACATAAGTCGATTCTCCAATATTTATCGGAAATATTTCCGTCCAAAAAATTTAATATAATTTTTTTGTGCTTCTTCTCAATAACGATTGTTGTTTTTAAGAATATGTTAAGAGTCAGTTATCAAAATGCTGCTCTAGATGCACTGAGAATGACTATCGGAACGACAATGATTCATTGGCCCCGAATTAAATACGATAAAATGATTGCCATTTGTTTCGCCTTTGTCTATCTAGTTATCAGTACCTGTTTACAGAGTTATTTGAGTACAATGGTAACAATTGAACCAAAAAATGTTATCAGTTTCAATACTGGAGACGATTTGGTAAAAAATAATTACAAAGTCTTTTCAACGAAATATTATTGGCAATACTACAACCATACGCGTCTTGCTAATAGAATACAAGAAGTCACAGATTTTAGAGATTGCCTCGAATTGATCAAAACCAATGCGAGTGTTGCTTGCCTTGAGTCTTGCAATTATGTATGGAATAGTATTTTATCTAAAGATTTGCAAGTGTCGGTAGACGAAAGCTTTAAAAAAGACCATATACAGCTTTTCAGAAATAATTCTTTTTTGTTAAACAGAGCTAGAAAAATTTATAACAGGCTTTTTGAGTCCGATATAACGAACTATTGGAAGCGTCTAAATAATTTAAAAATTAAAAAAATTGTCCGGGATGATATTGAACCTATGACACTTTCGCAATTGAAATTTGCATTTCAATTCTTACTTTTATTACAAGCAATCGCGAGTTTGATATTTATCCATGAAATTATCATATTTTTGTTAAAGAAAAGATGCTAAAGAAAAATTCTAGTATATATCACAAATTGTAATATTTCGAAAAACTTTTTTTCATTCGACCGTTGGTCATCGATTTTACGAAAATCAATAGTTCTAAAAATGGCACTCATAATTTACTGACGTCGATATATTTTTTTTAACATATACTCGCATCTTTCGAACAAACATGAAAAAAAATGCATGTAGCGAATTCTCGTATAAACGAACTAGTAGTTACGGATATGCGCGTCTCTGGTGTTTTTCCCGTGTCCAGCCTCTCGGCTCGTCGCCTTCGTTATATATGCGGGACGATGTCCCGGAAGATGTCGAACGTGCCGCGAAACTTTGAACAAGACGATCGTATCTCTAGTTGCTTCCTCTTGAAAAATTGAGATGTCGCGGGGGCACGAATGAAGTTGCGCTTGCGTGCAGTTGTTGATTTCATTTACGATTTGATGAATCAGATAAATGAGAATGATGCGTTCTATTGTATTCGATTTTGCCGTTGGTTGTTTGTAGTTTTACTGATGGTTTTTGAAAAAATTGTTTCATGCGGAAGATTTGATGTAAAAAATAATATAATCTTGTGTGTAATAAAGAATTTGTATTAATAAAACTAATAGCGATTGTAAAAGCGATTGACATCAGCATGTATTGTAATTTTAAAAATGACTTGTATTTGTGAAATAAAATTAATAAATGCACATACCTACATCTACAACTTGTCCTTTTGATTTCGGACTCTTTATAACACCTCGATTCAATAATCAACTGTGTTTTTACAATTTTTTTAGTAACTCACTTTAAGCGCACTTTTGTTTAAAATAATTATTTATAACATTGTAAAAACGACATTTCAGTACAAGTCATCATATCTCATCTCAAACACATGAGAAAGAAACAAAAGACATCACTCGACGGCAGCAGTAGAAAATTCAAAAGATCAAAATATATATACATATACGTCCACAGCATCTGTACGGGAGAAGAAAGACTTTCGCGAATATGTACAGCGTGGGACAAAAGCGAGCTTCCGAGAATAGAAAAGTTTACATGCAAAACACACACGGCTCAAGTGGGTCACGTTTTAACAGTGTGTGTGTGTGTGTGTGTGTGTGTGTGTGTGTGTGTGTGTGTGTGTGTGTGTGTGTGTATGTGTGTATGTGTCGTTTGGTCGCAAGAGAGTCCTCTCCAATTAAGAAATGAGAAAAACCAATGTTGCCAGGGAAATGATCTACCGTGTACAGCGCGATCCAGAAACGTGATCCACGATCGGTTCACTTTCGCGTCCATACATACATAGACGTTGAACTCTCTGCGGGTCAGAAACCGCGCCTTCATGACTTTTCCTCTCTGTGAGAGATTTTTGTTTCGATGAATTTTTTTTTTTTAATTGACAGTTGGCGTTAAAATATTTCGTGAAATATAATGAATATTATTTTCAAATTTGAATACGTGTCAAAAACTCTCACAACAAAAAATTCATTCAACTCGATTAGACTGCTAGAAGTATCAAACTGTACATAAATAATTTCGAGTAAAATCTGGCGCAATGAGCTATTTCAGCCGTCTAATTCATCTCTTTTAACAGACAGAAATCCCACATCACAGTAGTGCACTTAGTCCAAGCGAAAAAAAAGGGACACATCAAAAAGCTCACTCATACACGCTTATTACACGTAACGACGACGACGACGACGACGACGGCGGCGACGACCTCGTTATGCCACCCGAAAGTCGTCCCTTAAAAGCCTACGGCATAATTACCGCGAAAACATAGTAGACGCCGACGCCGCCGTGGTCGTTTCGTGATGGCGTATGTATATATATTATATATATAAAAGCGCTCGGCGCGAGAGGAAGCTCATTAAAATAACGCAGCGCCGCATACTCTTCCCAAGCAAAGCAAAGCCACATAGGCAGCAGGTGCTTATTATAGGTACGCTTCCGCGTGCGTTTCACGCCCATATAGCGAATAAAGAAGCACAATGAAAATTAAAAAAAAAAACGAGGCGTGCAAATTAAAGAGCGCGCACGCGACGTCTCTCCATCGAATTATTGATTTCGAACCAACGGGATTGTATATATTTTTTTTATTTTGTTCTTTGGGTGGGTATTATTTTTTGTGTACAATGTTTGGTTGAATTTGAATGTTTCTCCATTATTGATGTAAAGTGGCGACAGAACAGCGAAGTGATTTTGTAATCAACATTTTATTTGACATAGGTATACGTTGGAAAAACTATTACTATAATTTGTGAAATTTGCATGAACATTTGCATTTCTGTACGCTTTGTGGACGCTTTTATACCTATATTTTTCCAGAAAATCTGTGCCGTGCGAAACATCGTAATAATTTCAAAACATCAAACAAATTAGACTTGATAAACCTTCAACTCGATTTTCTCGTTAAAGATTTTGACGAAGGCTGCTGCTGCTGCTGCCTGTCTGCTGCAACGTCAACATAAGAACGACAAGCTTCACTTTCAATTAAGCTGTCCGATACACCGGCCGCCGTGCGCAACAATAAAGCGTCGATAATTAATGACGCAGTGCGACGGATTTTTTTTTCTCCTCGATCGATGACTTTGCACCTTTTGTGTTTTTTTTTGTGTGTATTCTCTCGGCGCGCGTTTACCGATGAAAATCAATCATTAACACATGCACTCTAAGGTTAAGGTTAGTTCGGAAAATTGTGCCGTATATATATTTAAATTTTTTACGATTTTACAAGCCGAGCTTTATGCATCGGTTTATTATATACGCGCGTCGACGTAGCCACAATATATATACTTCATAGGTGCTCAAGTATATAGATGTGAGATCGCGATTAGATATAGATAGGCAAGTGCCGCTTGTCATCTCTCTCTCTCTCTCTCTCTCTTTTGCGAAGTGAACGCATGTCCGACACGATGACGTTATGGACGATGGGAAGAAGAAAAAAAAATCTCTCTAACTGCGTATCGACTTTCTATATAACTTTTTTTTTCATTTGCAATTTTCCACGAGCGAACTGATTGATTATGCACAGTTTTGCAGAAAGCTTTTTTTTTTTTGTAGGAAAAAAAAATCGAGATAGTGAGAGAAAGAAAGATCCTTGAAATTGTCAGACAAGTGCCTATTAATAATGTAGTGTATGGTCCTTGGAGAAAGTGTGGAGCTTTTTTGCTCTTCTTTACAAAATTTAACGCTTCTTTACGCTCTTATCCCTTTTGAACTGTAACCGCGCGCGCGGCGATGTGAAAAAGAGCCTTGGAGGCCTCTTCGTCGGTTAATAAATTAACCAAGTAACGAGGAGAGGTGATGAAAAAAAGTGCAGTACTCTTTGTAGCTTTCTTTGCTTGTATTTCATTTGTGCGTGGATACTTGAAAACAACGAGTTCTTTTTTTTTTAGTTTCTCAGCTTGTAATTATGTTGATATTCATAATCTTCATTATAGATTTTTTTTTTCAATTTAAGTAAAGTATGACAAACAATTACTTATAGAAAACCGTTCGGAATTGTTTCTCTCAGTGGAACAAGCCCCGAAAAGCATTGAGAATTCATCAGACGCCGTTGGCTCATATACACACAAAACGCGGAGAAACCGGAAACTGTTGTGTGCACTGTCCGCACGACCGCAAGAGAAGAAAAAATAAAAAGAAAAAGAAGAACGGCGACGTCGAACAAGAGGCGCTAACGCGCGAGAGAACGGGACAAAGAGCCTTTCGGCGGATTTCAGACTTCGACAAAAACCTGCGCGCCAAGAGAAAGAGAGAGAAAGAGAGAAAATGGAAATCGAGAGTCGACGGATCGAAGAACGTGCTTTGGCATCTTTATGCGGCGCCGCTGTTAATTTTTATTCTTTGAACGGTCGATTTTTTTTTTGTATAAAAAGGATGTTGTGTTATATCAATTAAATCCAATCATTTATCCATCCTTTTTTTTTTCAATAAAAAAAAATTCAACGCTTATCTCAAAGTCGCAGCCGTAAAATATACGACATTCGCACCTAAAAGTATATACCCTCCAAAAATAACAATGCAAAGCGACAGAACAATGTGGGGGAAAAAAGAACAATTCGCAAAAATAATACAACGAAAAATAAAATAAAAAAAAAGCTCGAATTCGACGGGAAAGTGCAATTGTCTGTTGGCGAGACAAAACGCAAACTTACAAACACATACTCGCACAAACGTATTCGAGAAACAAAGCTTTTTTGGTATCAGACACGTATAAGCCGGCGTCGCGGGTTTTGTCTGTGCAATGGTATCGAACGGTGTGTGGCGCCGTTGCTACTGCCGCTTCAATCATTGTCAATCAAGCTGCGATATATATACGTGTGCGAGCGCGAACGAGGGAGGTGAGGTGAAATCTGATTTGCAAAGTGTCTCTCTCTGATCACACGCCGCAATGCGTGAATTTCAACTTGAGCGAGACGATTCTGCGAAATATACTTTCGGCTGGAAGTTACATTATCTATATGTGTTTGAAGATTTATTTGAAAAGGACAGTTTATGATTCTTTGATATTTTTAATAATTTTGAAATGAACGTAACATTTAAATATAAAAAAACAGCCAAAGATACGTGAAAAATCATTGCTGAAATAATCATTGCATTTTTGTTAAAATAGATACGTTATACCGTTATATCTACATCATACTTTTTCCGCTTGTTTGTTTAGAGCACTAGAACAGTTTCAAACAACGAGCCGATTGGTAGGTAAACAAAACTGCGCCTTGAAAAAATTTGATCTTCAATTATTCGGTAACTATTTGAACAATCGTCATCATAATTTTTCCGCTTGTTTCTTTAGTGCACTAGAACAGTTTTAAACAACGAGCCGACTGGTAGTTAGAAAAAACTGGCCCTTCGAAAATTTTTATCTAAAATTATTCGTTAACTAGTTGAAAAATCGTCATCATAATTTTTCCGCTCGTTTCTTTAGAGCACTAGAACACTTTCAAACAACGAGCCGACTGGTAGGTAAACAAAACTGCTCCTTGAAAAAATTTGATCCGAAATTATTCGGTACCTAGTTGAACGATCATCATCATAATTTTTTCGCTCGTTTCTTTAGAGCACTAGAACAGTTTCAAACAACGATCAAATAATTTTATGATTAAAAATCGAGCTTGAAATACATGGATATTTAAATGAGCACTTGAAGTTAGCAAGAATTATTTGGCAATAGAAAATCGAGTTTATCGCAATATAATAATCAATTCAATTGATTAGGCGGATGTGTAACCATCAATAGAATGACATCATATCATGTTCGAATTTATATGAGCTAATACCGGAAATTAGAAACAATAAGATGTAATAATCTTTGAAATACAATAATACTCTTAAAAAAAGTACAAGTACAAGTAGTATTAAAATAATAAACAGACGTTATCTTAATTTTATAAGTAAAATGATAAGAATATCGAAGTTTTATGCAAATTGATTATTGGTCTCCTTTAAATATAATGAATGTATAGAAATGAATTTAAACGTCACTATAGTATTCGTATCAGGTAATATTCCGCATTAGGTATAGAGAATCTAACATATTGTATAGCAACATATTTATAAGTTCCATTTATCGTAGTTAACGCCCGAGACTACGATAAGATACGTTTTACAAAAGAAATCCGCCTATGCGGCATTATAAACTATTCAATTAATTCGACAGATGTTTAACCATAAAGAAGGTGATATCATTGAATTCATTTTCGAATTCAAATAAGATAAAATACTGAAAATTAGAACAATAAAATGAAATAGTCGCACGTCACGCATCCAGATCACATTCTAGAAATAAAAAATTTCTTAGAAAATCATTTACTCGGTTTTTTTTCATATGGAAGCATTTTAAAGCATTTTAAATTACAATAAAAAAATCTACTCTAGGTTTGTTTTTGAATCGAAATAGAATAAAATAGCGATCAATAAATTTCGTTGTCTATAATATTTGCTGCCATTTACTCAACAAATTTTCAATAATGTTTATTTCCAACCCAAATAACTTCTTTGTTTTCACAAACACTTTCACGAACAGGAAGAAGAGAGGCATGTCCGCAGTAGCTTCTTAGTACATAGTGATCGACGATGAGTACAGAGGTTTTGCGCAGTTTCTCCGATTATTCACCTCACAGATGCGCGCATCGTAATGACCAAACGTCATTTGGGTGGGTAAAGCACTGTATACGGGCTTCGAACGTTTGATGGCAAATTTTCGAAAGCGTGGGTTTAACGTTTTACAGTTTTATCTTTTTAGTACGATTTGAAGAATCGACTACACGAAGCTTCAACTACGGAAGATGTGTATACGTATATAACCAGATTGTTTTTTTTTTTTTGCGTATATTTGCAAGGTAAGGGAACTTGGTTATAAATCAGCATAAACTTTCAGGGATGATGCATGACGATGATAGCGATATCGAAACTAGTTTTCGTTCGTTGTTCAGTCATTCGTTAAATGGAAAAAATCGCAAGAACAATCCGGCTTCACTTTCTTCTCTTTCTCTTCTCTACTTCTATATCATAACTTTTTTTATAATTCAAGCGTACTACCAAAACTGCAACTGTCCAAACCAACAGAATTCCATACAAATATTCAACCCAAAAACTACAACAAATCCCCCAAAAGTGCAATTCAACCAACAGAAAAAAAGAGTATAAAAAGTGTAACAAACACAGAGCGTGAAAAAGACAGAACAACATACACACACACACACACACACACACACACACACGCGCGCGCGCTCGCGCGCGCGTGCTAGAATTTATCGCACTTGGCGGTGGCTGCGTGAAGAGTTCGTGGGTGGCGCCCAAGAGACGTAAACCGAGACGAGCCTTTTTCATTTTCTCGCCCCGCGCGCAGAGATGCGTGTTTATGCAATCGCGATCTCGTGTTGTGGCTTCGCACACACATATACACACACTTTTCCTTTTTTTATTTTAAATTATTTTTCACGTATAGCATATAGCATTCGGGTCAGTGTGCTTGTATATTTGTTTTTCTCTCGCGCGTAATTTCGATTGTAAATTCGTATACGTATACACACGGGAATATAAGCAGCACACGGCATTACGTGTTGATAATATTATAGCGTCGTGCTCTCGCGAGCACGCAGAGGGTTTTTTAGCGCCTTTACATTTATAAGAAAATGAAAGTGGCTATAATACGGGCTATGCCAGCAGCAGCAGCAGCGGTGTGAAAACGGTATATGCCACGAATCGAAATATCTATCGCAGCGTATAGCTAAAATTGACTTTTAATTCACACTTTCAGCTCGTAAACGTCGCTTTAACGGTCTTTAAAAGTCGCGAGCTCACTTCTTAGAAATCGAGTTTATTACGTCGACGAGTCGTAATCGAAAGTTTACTTTGAGTTTTCAACGCGAAAACTCGAACCTCTCCGAGTAAATATCGCTATGTTTACTCAAGTCGCGAGGAAGATTCATCATATATAACGGAACGTTCTGTCCGATTCTCCCCTAAATCTATATAATATATATTCGCACTTTGCGGATAACCGCGTGCGCGTCTTGTCGCGCGCTAGCACCCCATATTCAATGTCCCTGCGGTCGATTGACTCTCAGAGCTTTATTAAGATTGAAGTCGTACGTACGGTTGAGGGTGAGAGCTTCCGTAATTTTAATCTCGCCGTATATATACGGAAGCGACTGGCAGGATTTGATAAGCGTAATTGAAATTTCGAATACGAATACGTTGTATATACTCGACGAGATGATGAAAATCCAATCCTCCCTCCGCATCGTAATATAAAAACAGATTGATTCACACGAGCACATACCGCAAGCTCGAGAAGATACATCTTGTACGGCGTATAACCGAAAACATTGACGTTATACGATCAATATTGATCATCGCGCGCTCGCACATATATACAAAAAGAAAAAGAAGAAAGAGGCGTGTCAAAAACTCAAACTGCTCATCATGTAAGAGAGAGAGAGAGAGAGAGAGAGAGAGAGAGAGAGAGAGAGAGAGAGAGAGAGAGATGCTGCTCACATACAAAGGGATTTGCCGAAACGATATCGGGAGTATATATGTATAATCGGTTACGCGATGTACATATATATATATATAAAATTCATCCTGCGGCGCTCTCTCTGATCTGTTCTCTGTTCAAGTACAACGCACTCGCGACGGTTACGTGGCAGATTCGCTACGTATACGCCTTCCAATCCCCTCACTTTTTTTCTTCAGATTGTGACCTCTGGCAGGTGAGAGAGAAAGAGATTATTACCGTGACTTTCGGTTGTATATGTATCTTATTTGAATAAATCAAGTTCATTAAACTTCGCAAATAATTAACTTACCATTTATCGCTTCAACTTTCTAATCATCAACGCGCACCGGCTATACGCACAATGTAATATAACTATTTGAATTCTCTTCCCCATTATAAGATTGATTTGATTACATCCATTATGTCGAAATTTCGAAAGAAACAAAAAAAAAAAAAGAATCTGTATGTAATCTCGTAATCTCGCGCGAAATTTATGGCCAAATTTGATTATTATCAAAAGCAGCATCGGAATCGTTTCGCACTTTCGAATGTATATATATATAGTCGATATAATTAACGTGAGAAATGTCAAAAGCGATCGAATCAATAACAACCTCCCCTCAGGTAACATTAGTGGAAAATAAGGAAATTGCGCTTATGTCTTGACGGACACAAGCGGAATAAAGATTTACTCGTATTACACGCGCGTTTAACGCGCAATACCTTTTATCGTAAACTTCCATAAATTCAAGTTGAGAGTTCGCTTCCTTGATTTGCGTGGATTTTTTTTTTGTTTTTTTTTCGCGATTGCGTTAGGTAACGATACAAAATACGATCGCTTTTGTTTTTTTTCCTTATACCGGAATTTACATAATTGTATCATTCTTACCTTGTTCGAAGCGACGAGTTTGACTTCGCTGAGAAGTTTGACTGCCGGGGTTAGATAGCATTTTACGAAGTTTTCCAAGTTGCCGTGGTACGCGCAAACGAGGATGTCGCGTGCTTGACGCGTCAAGATGTCCAGAACATTTTCGCCGTAGATCGGTCCAAGGTAACTTCGAATCAACGATGCGGCATCCGCGCGTACCTGAAAAAAATTATAAAAACAAAGATTTGATTATGTATTATTGGTAAATGCGTACGATAAAAATTAAATATTCAATTTTTCAAATACTCCAAAGCTCGAAATGTCAATCCTAATGAACGACTTTCGACGACAGCCAAAGTGCACACGTCTCGGTGCACGTGCATCGCATCAAAAACGGCTAACCACCAGAGAACATTATAGCGATCGAGAGAGGGGGAGCCAAAATAAATCAGTTTATATCGAGACGGATAGGTTAGGCGCGAGTAGTATCTCCCCTAAGGGGTAAAACAAGTTTTGGCGCTTCGGCTCATTGTGCAAATAATGAAATGAGAGCAGCCATGACGGTGCAAAGTGACTCTCTTTGCGGTACGGTTAGGGGGGCTCGAAATATGTGGTGGCAGATTTGGACTCGGTGGTTAGTTTGGATGCTTCGCTGCGGTGATTAATGATTATTGCGGAAAACGATGTGTGCTGCTCACTGGTTTTTACTCTATGGGGCGCGATTACCGTTGTGGATATTTGTTTGGATTTTTCATGGCTTTGAAGATTAATTTGGATTTTTGAAGGTTTTTGTAGTTCCATGAATGCTATACGTTTTTCAAATAAATATTGAAATAATAAAAATTTTAATTCAAGTTTTGCTTCTTTGAATTATTGTTTCTATTTTTCTTTTCTACAATGACAAGTAAATCTTCATAAGACAATTCGTTATTTTGACTTTCATTTTCTATGGTGTTTTTGAAAATCGAATTTTTTAAATATGAGAAAGTGGGTTTTGTTTTGATCGATGATAGATAATAATCCTAAATAGATAGGGTAGTTGAATTGTTCTTAAAAAATATTGATTTAGAATGAGATGAAAAAATTGTCCGCCAGATGACCATCCGATTGGTTCGAAATTATTCATCAAAATGTCATTACTTGATAATAAAAGAATTAAAAATAGTACTCGTTTATAAAACTTGCTATACCAATTAAAATTCGAAAAATGCCTTTTTTCGTTACTCTTATTGCCTACAATCCGCATGGTGATGCATAATCATAACATAAATAACTCTAAATAATTTATAGAACCATAAAAAATAAAAAAATAAATAACTATTTCAACTACCGCTCGACAAAACTATATATATATTTAATAATCAAAAATCAGCAGAAAAAAAAACCAGACAGAAAATATCGAAACAATCGCTTCCATCGAATAAAACTAAAAATAATAAAAATCACGTTTTAAACCACCCCAGCGCGGATCACGTGCGTACGCGCGTGATGAAGCTTTATCGATGGCTCCACACATCGGCGTACAAATAAAAAAAAAGCTCGCGCACGAGCAAACTGTTAATTGATAAGCCCGCGGCAGGGGAGGATGCAATTTGCACTCGCAGTTCACGCGTGATGTTGAGCAACGGATTTCCAGGGATGTATGTATATATATATCGATTGTCAACGCTATATAGACAGATGGCTATTTATGAGGCGCAGAAATGTAGTGACTATTCTCGCGTGGTGAGTATTTCTCTCCATAAATTTAATGCGTCTCTGGAATTGACACGCGGAGATGGCGAAAATAAAGATCGACAATGGGGGGGGGGGGGGGGGGGGGGGGGGTGTTCGTGCAAAAAATGGTGGGTACTTTTTGTGAATAGTTTCAACGGCTGAAAGGTTTTTTTTTTCAGCAGTGGTTTAGTATATAGGGAAGAATTTTTATATTTATCCACGCATATCTCTATTTGCGTGACAAAATTGAATAAATATATAGTTTTACTTCCCAAATTATTACTTGGTCCATCACCAAAATTTTCTCGCGAGATAGCAACCTACAAAAGTAACTTATACACATCCTTTTCGAGGTCGAATTTCACTGAAATTCAGAACGAAAACACAGCTATAGACCTCAAGTATCAACATAATGCACACATCGACATCCAGATCAATTCGAAATCCTTTATAAACTGCATACAAACATTGCACCGCAGCTCAGTGGGACAGTGGAGCTTATACACACACGGAGAAAGAGAAGGAAAGAAGAAGAATAACGGGAAGAAGAAAAAGCTTCGTTCGCGGAATGAACGTGGTGCGCGAGCGCGATGTAACCATTATACCCGTGGAAGGCCGCCCACGTGCTTCCGCCCTCATGGAGACGCGAGAGAATCCTCCATCGTCCCATCCATCCTCCTGTCACCGAGAGATCTTCCCTGTCGATACTTTTTTCCTCCCCCCCTTTTCAATTGAAATTTACTTGGTTACAAGAATCATAACATCCTCGTATCGAAGTCAATATACACGCGAATAGTAAAAAAAAGAAAGAAGCATCTCACGACAGAGAGAGAGAGAGATGAAAGAGAAAAAAAAACAGAAGAAGAAGCGAGCGAGACTAAAGGACACCCGGAGGGATCGACGTGTGTAACCGGATACACTATGCGTTCACGCATGATATGAGCGTGCGCGTTGTATTGTAAGGGTGAACGATCGGCGCCCTCGGGCGATTCCTTTCGGGATGTGAAAAGGATGAACTTTCGTTGTTATTACGAGGGGCGGATTCGAAGGATCGCTGTTGATTTTTAATTGCCGGCGAAGGATTTTGCAATATCATAAAATCGGAAAATCTTGGGAGATGAGAAATATTTTTTTTTACTTTCCCTTTGCGTTCGATGAATATAAAATACATTTTTTTTTCAATGAAATATTTACCCTGATTCTCAAACAATCTTTGAAATTAAAAATAAAAGCAAACATTCATAACTAGAGCAGTACATCGATAAACCGAACACCAACACGCAAGAAAGAAAAAAAAAAGAAGAAGCAAGCATCCGTGCGAACCTTATCTACATGTACAACACGACTATTAAACTTGGCGAGTCGAGAGAGGATGTTGCTCTGCCTGCGCCGCGTCGACATACACAATGCGATTAGCTGCGCGCGAGGCGCATATTTCCCTGGAGCATCGAGCCGTGAACTCTCACCTCATAATTTAAGCGAGCAAGGCCCCATGCGGTGCGACTGAGGAAAGGGATCATCGCTTATTTTGCTTAGTTTTTTTTTCTTCTTATTTGTCCTTTTTACAGCCACGAGGTATATATTCGCAATACGATTATTAATTAAAATATATGTATGTACGCGTTTGATTTCATTAGTCCCTCGATTTAACGCCAAAAGTTATTAATAATGACGCGAGAAATTTACACGCAACTTTCTATACAATTGATCGCTGTATACAGAAGAAATTCAATCTTTTAGAAAATAATTCTTTTTTTTTCGGTCGATCGAACAAAGATACATCATATAATATAAAAAAAATCATACAATATACATATATCATATCACCGTTTCGCCGGTATGTAAACGTCAATATTTGCGGTGCGTGTGTGTATCTTTTTTTTTCTCTTATTTTTCTTTCATCCTCGTTCATTCGTGAAACACAAAGGACAATGCCATGCGCGCGCGACTGTTGCATCCCGAGGGTACAAAGAAAGCGAGAGCGAGCATTGCACAGGGAGAGTTAAAGAAGAAAGCGACATAAATTAAAGGCGCGCGCGCGAGCGAGGTAATGTTTAATCGAAAGGGTGTAACCGTGGCACGCGTGTGCGTTTCATTAATTCATTTGGCGCCGAGTGTATATATGCGGCTAATGTGTCGGTGATTTATTTCCTTGGGAAAAGTCATCGAGTTTGAAACTAAAAGGGAGAGAGAGAGAGAGTAGAGGGTTACTTAGCGACACGTGACTAAACATTGATGTGTTAGATATAATGTTTGACGTGTTTGCCCTGCTGAATTTTAAACGAGGAGTGATAGGCAAATGGGAGAGATTTGTGATTAATTAACTGTTGGGATGGATGCTGCTCGGTTTTTCTTTTGGATGGGTCTTTTGTTATGTTGATTTTTTGATTGGCAACGAATAAAAAGAGTTCTAAATTAAATTCTAAAATTCGTTCGAAGACTTAAAACTCACTCTTGTCATAGACAGAAAATTTTCAAAACTTTATTTTTAATAAATCGGCTGGATTAGACGAGCTCTAAATTGAATAAATATAATTGTCTAAAAATTATCTATCGAATCATATTTTCCTCTAGTTTATAAATTTTATATATTTTAGTATGTTATACTACGTATAAAGGGACCTTAACACGTTTTCTAGTTACTACTAAATAAATCTTTACTCTACTGTATAAGAAAGCAGAGAATATTCGATATAATAAAAAAAATATAAATTTTCTTTGTAAAACTAAGATGAATCTACGATGAATGACCGACATGAAAAACCGACTATATTTATGATAGAAAAGCTTCCGCATTTTGAATTTTCGTTATAGTATACAATCTAATCTACGAACGATATATTTACGAGAAATTTCTTCAAGCTAGTCGGTGATTAATCGCATAACATCACTTCCAAACGGTCACCAAAGCAAAGAGAAAAAAAAATTCAAATATCCGCAGTTTCTCAAATGGAGCCATCATATCTAACCAACAAATATAGACATCATCGTAAACCCTCGGATCCAGCAATCATCAACGATATACACTCGTAAAAGGCATGCAATTTGAATTTAATTAACGATCGCTTTCACGCTCTAAGACAGAGTAAAAAAAAAGATTAAAACCTTCCGCTATACATATTGCGAACCTGCTGCTGTTGGCGCTTGCAGGTCGCAAAAAAAAGTGTGCGCAAGTTGAATAACAGTTATCCGGTGCGCGGGACTTCGGGCGGAAAGCCTTACAATGTTCGCTTTGGTTTATCTTGATGCCAAGTCCCTCGCTATATAGCTCGTCGCTTATTAACTCCATGTGACGTATACTCGGCGTAGTAGGAACTTGGCGGTGCATAATTGAGAGATATTGATGCATTGGGTCGGCAAAAGAGAAAATTTCGTGCTCACGTTCGATATGTCTACAATGTTATTTGCGTACTTATGGATTCACTTTCGATTGAACGCGACACATTTTGAAAGTGAAAATTACGAAAATTTACGCGCGACGCGTGCTTTTTTTTTATATCGAGTCTATACGCGCGACGATAAAAGCGAGTTGAGCGTAATTAATAATTCGCGCGGCTGCGAAAACGTATACGAATATAAAGTTATAAGACATAGCGTAGATCGCGCGAGATAATTTGTAGAAGTTTATAGCGTATGCTTTTAATCGAAAGCGTGAAAATAAAATGCAGTAATTAATTGTCGTCGATAAACAAAGTGACAAAAGTTTTTTTTTGGTTTCGTTTCTTCGTCGATCAATTACGAGGTTGATTAATGGACCTATTAATTACTAGAGTAAAGATTAATTTATATTCAATCGACGAACGCTAGACTAATTTTTCATGTGCTCGCTCGATCAGAAACAATGATCTTGTATATAATTAATTCAGGTATGCGCGGCCTCTCATATACACGCACAAACACACCTGCGTATATAAGTCAATTCGAATTATTGCGCAACTGTTTAAAGTTAATTATACGTTTAAAATGCGAATGATCTTTCAGAGTGTCGTAAAGTACGGTATTTAATGGCGCTTTCGACATGTCCTATTGGAAACTGTATGTTTGATCCAATTAGAAAATTTTCTATATAAATAACTTCGGAAATACTTTGACACTTTTGCTTGGAGACAAAAAAAAAAGTCGAGCAACGAAAAATACCGGCATCCATAGCGCAACAGCGTGTACTGATTGAGGAAGCAAAAGCGAAGGAGGGGAACGAACTCTTGATTAACCCTCAGTGTCTTCCGCGTTGTCTCCTCCCCCATCGGCTTTGTTCGAAAGCCCTACGCGCTTATGAATGCCGAGCATCGTATATACGTCGACGACGACAACGCCGAGCTGCACCAGACTAATTTCGCGGTCGCTGCTGCTGCTATTTTTTTTTTCTTCTTTTCATCTCCGATTTTTTTTTTTTTTTTTTTGCGTGACAAGCAAACCGTCGGATTTGTCTGAGGGGTTTAAGTAACGAAAAAGTATCTTTTTTTTTTAATAACATATTTGTTGAAACATTATCGCTTGATTGATTAATTAGACGTTATATGCGAAACAATTAATAACGTTTAGGTGTGAAATATAATTACCAGGTAAAATGAATTCACACGTGCTTATCTTGCTTTTGCGCAATAATTCACGTGGCGCAATATTAGCAACGATTATAATTTAATACGTCCGCTAATAATATTTTACGAACATTTACACGTTATTTAACCAGATTAAGTCCGATTAATAAAAAAAAAAGAAGAAAACTTCTCGACCAGTTTATCAATGACAACATTGAATTTAATTAATCGATCGAAAAAGCAAAACCGATTCGTTTTATTTCCTGGATATTATCGTCGAAAAATTAGCAGATTATCATCAGCGGGCGCAGCTAATCAACGAAAAATTATTATAGTACAGAGCCAATGAGATGTCACTCGCGATTATGATAAACGAGAATACTGCGAGCCGAAGTTACCGGATATGTAATTTCAATTAAACAGATTAATTATTTTCGCCGCAGCGTGATTTTGCCATCGTCGTTTCTGGCGATATCTTTTGACGGGGCGAAAAAGAGATACTCGAGCGCGATTAAACCGCCGCGTTATACGCAAGCGAGTCAACTGATAATCGTACTTTCACCTGAATATTCAAACCACACATCAATCCAATCGAGAGGAAAATTCATTTTTCCAAATCGTATGATTTCTCTTGTCTGGCAGTGTGTGTGTGTGTGTGTCTTGTAGAGTGAAAAAAAATTGAAGAAGAAAAAGAAGAAGAAGGCATTTGCAAGCGAAGCCTTAGTAGAAAAAAGAAACGATTGGAATAGCTCATGACATTTTTTGCCATCAAGCATATCAGACGACTTGACAGCGAAATATTCAAGCGCACACCGAACTCTCGATTCCCATGTGTGTTATTCGCTTATTGTTGCGCCGCAGCAACTTCCTTTCTCCTATTCCGTATATGAATTTTTTCATTACTTCGGGGCGATAGTTTCGGTGATTTGTTGCGGATGTTGCGCAGGTTGAAGAAGGAAAGAAAAAAAAGTTAATTGCGTACAGGTTTTCGAGTGCTGCTGGTTGTCATAACGATAACTTATTTATTGGACTATGAATATATATCAATCGGATGTTGGTGATATATCACTCGAAACGAGTTTATTTTCTATTCTATTTGGTATATTAACTTTTACTTTTGTTTATTTGATTTTTACGAACAAAGATATTTCATATTCATCTCGCGTCGAATGAAAAGAAAATTTACTTTCAAAAATTATACTGAAAGCTTCCAAAAAAAACATTAAAAACGAAGGTTTTACCATTTCATAAATCACTTTCCTCATTCACAAAAACAAAAGGGTTTCCTTCATTTCTGCCAAATAAATCATCTCGAACTTCACTCTACATCGAAGTTCAATGTCCACCGCAATGCATATCATAAGCCCTCCCACAAAGTCTCTTATAAACTCCCTTTCTAACTCTCACTATCAGTCGTCGTCGTTGCGCTCGTGGCCGCGCGCGGTGTCAACCCCCGTGTGCCGTCTAATTAGCCGGATGAATTACGGCAATGGAACAATACATACGGTCAAGCCACATATATACACACACATATATATTAACATATACATAAAACGACAGCAGCAGCAGTACAGGAGAAAGTCCGCACGCGCGCACGTGCATGTGCGCCTGCCAACGAATGTAAAAGCGAGGATGGAGCTGAATTAAAACGTTGTTTGACGTTTTGCTCGATGACGATGGTGTGTGGCAGGAGGAGAATATATATATATATGTATGTGTGTGTAAGGTCGTTGAACGTTCGTACATAAGGATTGTTTCGCGAGTTATATTGACGTTCTCGTTGTTTTTTTTTTGCAGGCACGACGATCGTAATTCATTAAATATTCACGAATGCCGTTTCATTTGTTATATAGTATAATGCAGGAAACGTAGCGTTCGCTTTTAATGATGAATTCTTTTTTTTTTTATAAATTTTAGTTTGAAATTTCCGTAAGCGCGATCGGCACGTATCTGAGCGGACAATGAGAAAAGCCTCAGTGCTTGCGCGGACAGATAGAAGGATATGTATAGGCGTAGTCGCATCCATCAACGTTAGTCGGCGTGCACGCCGCGTGGACCGGTAGCAAGCGAGACACAAGATTGAAGTATACGACTTGTTGCGGAAGTGTGCGATGAAATTTTCTTTTATTTGTTTTTTTTTTCAAAACAGAAGTATCATTCGCGAAAGTTTCGCGGAAAATTCAATCGAACGCAACGTTCTCACATGACTAATTGTACAGCGACGTAATATACAGAGGGGGAGAACAAAAATCGTCACGAAGCTTTGTCTATATTGGCTTTATAACAAAGCGATCGAGTTTTAGTTGAACATCAATTAAAACGTGCCTTTCGTCATATATATATATTATGTAGTACCGAGAGCTAAGGATGGAATAATAAATCTAAAAGCCGAGCAAATCGAACGACAAGCCTCGGCTCTCGTGTATATATATGCGGGCAAGCTGTTCTATATATAGTATACATTTACGTGAAAGCACCTTCCCTTTTCCGCGCGAAATCGCCCGTGCAATTATTATTTGCGAGCTGCCGTTGTAGAGTAGCTTTTGAGAGTTAGCTGTTGCTGCGATTGATGAAAGTTCGAGATTTGACTTCATGGTTGGGTTTTTGAGGTTTATAGAGCGACTGTGAAAATAATTTGCGTTTTTTTTTAGTTGGACATCGTGGTTAATAATATTTGCATGATAAGATTTATATTTTTTACTGAATGCAACTTCAGGCATATATATTCACTAAAATACACACACATCATCAGGATTTGAATTTTTGAAAATCGAATTTTTTTTTACCGAAGAAGCATGTGTCAACATTATTTGACTATGTATAATATTATAGAGTCCAGTAGAAATCGTAGTATTTGAAAATGTATATGAGACTTTTGACAAGTATCCTTAGGTTTGGATCTTTTAAAATTGTAACTTTCAATAAGAACGAGAATTCGTATAGGTATAACCTGACATTTCAAATGTTAAAAAAATCTTACTAACAAGCCCATATGTACCGTATATAACAAGACAATGAGATTTTTTTCTTCAACAGTACATATACCCAGTTCATCACAAGTGCACGCAATCAATAATCCCGTCAATCAATCCATCAATTAATACATTTGCCCCGAAGACAATGTTTTCCGGGTATACATAGATACAAAAGAGGTACACACTCGAACCACACAAACGATATGTATATGCATCGCAGCGACGGCGGCGCCACAATGGCGAACCGATAGATAGAACAAAAAAAAATAAGACAACGAGTGTGTGTAGCTATGGGAGCGACACACCCACCGGATGCATTTTATATTCGATTCTCATAGCTGAGCCTCCTGAGCGATGACGTCATCGCCGTTGATCTGTGTCCCACATGTCACACGTGAAGCCGTGACCTGTCTCTATACCTATCTCTCTCTCTCTCTCTCTCTCTCTCTCTCTCTCTCTCTCTCTCTCTCTCTCTCTTGCCTTCGTCGCCTTTGATCAATTAGCCGTTACACTTCTCAATTTGGATTGATTGACGCTTTACCAGCTGAGTTTTTTTAATAAGATTTCGGGTTATTACGAGCCCTCGTCACATTATTTTTTGTTTGACGTACAAAATTTTTTTTCTTTTTTTTTCTTCTTTACACTTAATTAAAGACCGCTAAATTACTCATTTTAATTTTTCGTTGCCGAGGGATATAACAAAATGCCAGAAGCAATTGGCATTACTTTCATCTCGAAATTATTAATTACCGTCGCGCACAAACGAGAGGGAGACTCCATAAACTTTCCTTCTTGATATCAATTACCAACGCGGAGAATTGCCCCTCTTCACCGCGACGCCAGTCACTCGGTCAATTTATGAAAAGCTCATTAAAGCCGCGCGCGCGCCGCTTGCTTGCTTCGAATTAAAATTTTTCCACGCGCGAATGAGTAAGTAAAATTAAGAAGTGGGTGTGCGTGAAGAAGAAAAAAAAAAGAATGATAAAGGAGAAGTCGATCGTAGAATGAAAATGCGCCGTTGGCGAAAAAGGACGAAGCGCTTGAATTTCCCAAAGGTGGAGTAAAAATTGCTATCGCCGAGACGGCGACTGTGAATACACAAAGGACGAATCTTCTTGGGCAGGATTAAAAAGTGATTGCTCGAAGGAGAAAAAGAAGAATGAAAATATAAATTCTTTTTTTTTTTTGATCTCACCAAAAACCTTTCACCCCGTACAAACAATTACACGCTTAATTTATCTCGCACGCTCGCGACAATAATCGCAGAACCTGTGGTTTCGTCGTGCGAGCAAGTTCATTAATTCGACGAAAAGAAAAAGCACTTGCGGTCTCATTCGTGAAAGGCGTCGATAAAAAAAAAATAAAGAAAGGTTTCTCAAGGATATCGCCACTTTGGTTTAATTGTTTACGTTGCGATTTGTTTTTTTTTCCCAACTCGAGAGAGAATTACATTATAAACGAGCGATTAAGTGGCGCGATTAAAAAGCAAAGCAAATAGCGCAAGAGATATCAGATCGACTCGAATGTAGTAATTACGATCGGAGTCCGAGTCGCAATAAAATCTATCGGCGCGGACACATTTTCTCGCGACAATTTGTCACCGTACAGTGAGTTTAAAAGTGCTCGGGCTTTTCCATTCCGCACGCACTTTTCGCGATTGCTAGTGCTATATATAGAATTTATTCGATTCGCGTTTTGCTCTACGGTGAATGTGAATTGAATTACGAAACGTAAAAAAAATGCTTTCGAACGATTAATAGTATTTACGTAATGTAATTGATATTTATTCGTTCGACCGTCTTACCAAACTCGTATATTACTACTTGAAATGTAAAAGCAACGATTCTCCATAAAACACTTCTAACCAACCACGACCATTTCCCCCCAAAAAAAAATTCCAATTCTCAAAAAAACCAAAACACACGAAACTCCATTGTCTCCCGTGAAATCGCACTCAGCGATAAAATCCTAAAATATGTTAAAACCGAAAGAGCGCGCGCATCCGATTTTCACACACTAACGCTTGCGCGCGCGTGTCATGAACTTTCGCGCGAAAGCGCGTGGAAAACAAAAGGCGCGGAATTATTATTAGCAAGCTCATAACGACACAAAGTTCTACCCTGTATGCGCGCGCGATAAACATCCCATGTAGCATGCGACATGGATAAATCATCCGCGACGCAAAATTCCATACTCGTGTGTGTGTATATGTTTGCACTTGACCCTGTATCCCACGGCGTGACCGTGAATTTCTAATTCGCATAAGCTTTTGTTTTATTTTTTATTTTTTTGCGAGAAAAGAGAGATAGTGAGAGGGAATTGTTTCGGTTGTTGTGGGGATGTATATGATGATGAGCGACGACAATGCCGTACACGTATATATACAGTGGATTTTACTTTCTCTCAAGGATACGCGATGCGCTCGTGTACAACGAGGTCGTTGAGCGTGTAATCGTCTTTGATTAAGCGTGTGTTGACAATTTTTTTTCTTCCGGTTACGAAGTTTCGTTTTGGAAATTCGGAAAATTAATTTTCATTTATCAAGCGCGGACATTCAATTAACCGAGAATTTCAGTTTCGAAAATTAAGCATGCAAAAAGCCATTCATTCTTGAAATATTTTTTTCCATCAACGATACACGCCATGAAAAAAGGGTTATGGTAGTACGCCATCATCGAAAATGAACGCTCGCCTACACACAGAGACTCTAAACCCCATATAACCCTTGGGGCGACCGCAAAAGCCACGAGAGAGAGAGAGAGAGAGAGAGAGAGAGAGAGAGAGAGAGATCCGGGACCCCAGCATACAAATACGACAGGTACAAACAAACGAAACGAACGAACGAAAGAAAAAAAAATGAACGAGAGCTTCTCCCCCTCCTTCGGTATATACCTACTGCAGTCGCATTCGCAATAAAAACGTCGCATGATATACACGTGTACATATAGTAGGCGATACGATGGGATGCGATGCGCGCGCGTGCGGCTCATCTGCCTTTTCTTTCCGCTGCTCGTGTGTGCAATATAATCGACCCACCCACGTTGCCCTTGGGCTGCTGCTGTTTCTACTGCTGTCGTTGATATTTCGTTTTCTATGGAAGGAGAAAAGTATATCGGGCGTATGTTAATTTGAAAAACAACTCGTGCGCGCTTATAGAGTGAGATGAAAGTTCAATGATATAACGGTATGTATACGCGAGACAAGCTGAGCTTTAATTTTTCGACTTTGATTTATTACAATGGCACGCTTTTCACGCGCGCGCGCGAGATCATTCTCACGACTTTTTTTTTCTTCATTTTTTGTTTTATTTTTAAATCTTTTGTAGTTATATCGTTGAATATCGTTTTCTTTGGAAAAAGAAGATTCACATCCGATTCGAACATATGTGTAGATTTGCACTAAAACTAAAGCTAATGGAAAATAGAACGGATACTAATATGGACAAGTATATCGGGTGTAAATAATAGAGCTGGGATCAAGATTTTTATAATGAGTACATTAATATCTCAACTTTTTGTTTTTAGCCAAAAATAAGAAATATCACTGAGCAAGAATTCAAACAAAAATACATTTATTGTTCTTGTCGAATCATACTCTCCGATTTACACTACAATTTATTTGTTTTCACAGTATCATTAGTCAATGTTGAGATTGCAAATACAGTGACTGTTTTCAGGCTTTATACCTAAACATCTTCCTCCTGTCTTGTGTCCTCTGGAGAGACATATGCTATTGCACTCTGCATTGTCGCAGATAGCGATTGCTCTTACTGCAGAAAAAAAAAATCATTTAAGGAATGGTTCGATGCTACCGAATGAACTCGAATTAATTATTTAGATATATTAAAACAAGCCCGTAGAAGTTTAAATTTAGAAGTATATTTTTGCATTCCTAGAGTGTTACGGCTTACCTTGGTGAAATATTAGAGCGGCGATGCAGAAAAGAAGTATGTAAGCCTTCATTATTATGAAGAAATTACAGAATGAACCTTCCGAGAAATTTAGATTTATAGAACTGTTGAATTGCAAGTTGAAATATTTGCTCTTTGTAGACGAAACAGTCCGTCGTTATGTAAAATCGAATTGAAGATTAAACTTTTCAAGGCGGGATGGTGGCGTGTTATTTCCTTACGCAACTACGAAGTGTTTGTTATTAATAAACTTCTCGGAAAAAGCTACAAACAGATAAGTAGATTTCAAAAGTTAATGACAAAGTTGATGTTGGCACTGTGTTCAAATGATATTATACCAATATTTAACAATTTTTACACTCGTAAACTGTTCAATAGTGTGCAATAAATTTTATGCAGTTACACAAAGATGCGCATACACAAAAATCTGCGATGATATTAGCGTGAGATAACTACGGAAAATAACCGTATATAAAGACAGAATGATTCAATCTACCAACAGTTTGTGTCGCTACAAATTACTTTTGAGACCTACTCTCTATCTATATACAGTTTGTTATAAATATGAAGACCTTCATACTTCTCTTAAGCATTATTGCTCTATTCATTCAAGGTAAATTAAAGGAGACTTTAGGCACTCAAAAATATATTTCTGTACTTGTACTCTAAAATTGACCATTTAAAATGTTTGTAAAATCAAAACATGTATTAATTTTGAGATCTTTCCGAAAATTTCATTGATTGTATTTATTTTTAATAACAATTATTTTGTAATTATTTGAGCACATATTCTTTCTCATCCTTAGAAATGCCAAATTATTTAAGGCGTTATTTTCACAGCATCGCTAATCATATTAAGTTTTTTGCAACAGGTACAATTGCATGTGCAACCGAATCTTGCAAGAATCTATGTATTAACACAGGAAAAAGAGGTGGAAGATGTGACTTTGTACAAAATATGTTTGACTGTATATGCTATTGAGGCTGATAAAGGAATATTTTTAACGAAATCATCGTAAATATAAAAATAAATGTACTCATAATATAGTTTGCAATATAAATGAGGTACTGCCTATAAATTATATAAGAACATCTATGAACAAAAATATAATACTTTTCGAAATGATTAAGCTTTTTGATAATCTATGACAAATAACCTATAATGTATCGATGAAATAAAAAGCTTTTGCAAGCATTACATACAAATGAATTTAAATAATCATAATTTTTCAGATAATAAGTTTCATTTACTGCTTATTTCTTATACTACAGAAAAAAAATCATTTAGACATTTTTCGATACTACCGAATAAACTCGTATAAATTGTTTATCATGTCTGTAGAATTTAGATTTAAGAGTATATTTTTGCATTCCTATAGCGTTACGGTTTATCTTGGTGAAATATTAGAGCGGTGATGCCAAAAAGAAGTATGTAAGTCTTCATTATTATGGGGAAATTACAGATGGAACCTCTCGAGAGACTTAGATTGATTGAACTATTGCATCGCAAGTTGAAATATTTGCTCTTTGTATACGAAACAGTCCGTCGGTATTTACAATTAAATTTTTCAAAGCGGGATGTTAGCGTGTTATTTCCTTATGCAACTATACGAAGCGTTTATTAACATGATCGGACTCATTATCAATAATCTTCTCAGAAAAAGCTACAAACAGATAAGACGATTTGGAAGTCAATGGCAAAGTTGATATTTATATTTTGCTTATATGATATTAAACCAATGCCTAACAACTTTGTACTCGTAAACTTTTCAATAGTGCGCAATAAACTTTATGCAGTTACGCAAAGACACGCGCAACTTTGATGATATTAGCGTGAGATAACTACGAAAAATTTCTGTATATAAAGATAGAATACTTCGATATGCAAACAGTTTCTGTCGCTATAGATTGCTTTTGAGAGTAATTTTCTACATTTTGTTAAAAATATGAAGGCATACATACTTCTCTTGGCTATCATTACTCACAAGATAGTTTTCAATATAAATGACGTACTGTCTACAAAATATATTTTACTCAAAGCGTTGTAGTACTTTATCGAACAAAAAGCGAAATGAATTTGCTAGACTTGACTTGTTGAACAATGTACTATTATTACACTGTTAAATTATTACTTAGTTTCTGGATGAGTACATTTATGAATGAAAATAGGATACTTTTAGAAATAATCGAGCTATTGCATAATCCGCAACAAATAACCTCTCATGTAACGATAAAAATGAAAAACTTCTGCAAGCATTACATACAAATGTATTTGAATAATCATAATTTTTCAGACAATAAGTTTCATTTACCATAATCCCTTCCCTTTAAAACTATTCATTACTCCCGCAGTAAAAATCCACAGCACAAACGCAACTCTCTTTCTCTCTCTCTCTCTCTCTCTCGTGCGCGCGTGCGTATATGTGCGCGGAAAATGAAACGAAAGAGAAAAGAGCGCACCGAAGCAGCGGTGTGTATAAGCTATTTGTCATCCCTTCTGTTGAAACTGCAAGCGATGCAGCGGAGATATGCTTGCAGACGGCAAAAGTGGATTGTTCGGTGTATTCAAATGACAGATTTTTCTTTTTCGCATTTTTTTTTTTTTTTTGTCAAATTCTTTTCCGTACTGGGGATGGGGGATTCTCCTTCCGAGAAGTCGCCTTTGACATGCGCGTACAGTGCTTGTTTTTATATATGTATATACGTGGGAACGAGCAATTATCAAGACGATCTCTCGCTGTCAGCGTATAACATTGCTACTTTCGTTGCTGCTGCCGCGCCGCCACGGCGGCTATTACACTTTCTACGCTGCTTACTTTATGACGGACATTTGCATTTTTCAATTCAGCGATTATGCTCGTATACTGTGTGTGCACTTTGCGAGTTTGCTGAATGCTATGTTTATTAGCTTAGTGTGCGGTTACGAACGAGGAGATGTGTCGCATTTTTGTGGATTTTTAGATTTCGTATTTTTTTTATGAATTTAGGAATATGATGAATAGTCGTTGGCGTATAGGCATGCCAGTAAAATCTTGTACTGCAAAAAAAAAGTTAGTTTTTTCGTATTTATAATCTATCAAATTACGTTTAATAATTTGAATATTCATTTTATTGAGATTTACGGGTACCATCGTAATATGAAAATTCGTCAATAGAGGGACGACACTTTGACTATTCTTTCATTGGCTTCTCATAATCGCAAAATAAATTAATACGAGCTATTTGTAATATAAACGCGAGGATGAACGAGAAACTGTTTTTCATACTGTGAAAATTAAATTTGCTTTTTGAAATTTTATTTAAAAAAAATCATTTAATTCTTCAAATTTTAAATAATTTGACAACATATTTCCTTTAAATAACAATAGCTGACTAAACTATATTTACTACCTCCGAATAAAAAAAAAATAATCAGAAATATCGTTGTTTCAATAGCCAAGCAGTTTTACAAAGTGCAGCCCCGCGCGTATACGGCGCTCATTAATTCACTTAACGCGCGCGCGCATCGTAGCTGATAAATGACGGCAGGTCCGAGTTAAATCAGCTGGCAGCTTTTTTTTTTTTTATCTCCGAGCGGCTTTTGTCTATCCGCTGCTGGCGCCGGAAGACGAGGCTCTTCACCATACTAACGGAACCCTAATAAAGCTAAAGCCGCAAAAGAGCTCGCGGGGATGCTGCTGCTGTTGCTGCTACAACGGTCAAAAGGCACTGCGCGCACGGTATATATGGAGATCTTACCGATAAGCTCGAAACTGCATTGCGTAAGCGAAGCTTTTGCGTGATGTCTTTTCAAGTTGCTTTTTTCTTTTGCCTCCGGCTCTAACGCGGTTTATCTTCGATTGTTTCCCTATATATATACTACGGCTTATGTGATTATGCTTTTGAATGACATGATTATACGCTGAGCTTGTGGCGTTCAGCGAAATTGCAACGTTACTTGAACGTTTCGACGAATGTAATCTCGCACGGAATTTGCTGCTGGTCTATTATCGATAATCAATGTTATTTGTGAATGGATATTCTGCGTCGTTTGAGTTAACTTTATTTCGCATTATAATGACTTTTTTTTTTAGGGTGCTACTGCTACTACAGCAGTATTCTTTTCAACGTCGATTTTAAAATTTACAAAAAACACAAAGTAACTGCCGTTGGTGACCCTGAAATATGCAACATTTCTGAAATTTGTACATATATGTAGAGATATATCAATAAGAGCAATGCGAGCAACAATGTTAAGAATTACCGATTTATTGTAAGGTGGTTTTGGATTTTATATTCAAAATCGCGTTATCGAGCAATCTAATCTGACATTTTAGTTAACGTAAATACACTCAAGGGAAAAATAATCTATCAATTTTCTATTTTTTAATTATTTTACACATACATAATCCAATATAAACGTGCATTCAAAAAACACTTTCCATTTGAAACAAATCACACTTAAAATCCAATGATATAACATTCAATATCGATCTATCATTAGACTATATATTACACTCGCAGTCGCCGCGTATACAATCTATCACAACAAAATTTCCAATGCGCAAAACTTGCAGCGGCAACAAAAATCTCGAAAACGATCGTTAATCCATTAGTAAAAGGCCTTTCTCTCTCTCTTTCTCGAAGCCACGGCAGCACCCCGGAAATAATCGGTTTTCCACGGAGGACGCGGCACCGTGGCGCACATTATCGCAGCCAATGATAAGGGTTGGATTAATAAAACACTAACGCCGCTACTTGTCCCGCGGTGAGAGCGAAATGCCTTTTATCTTACGTACGATAGGCCACGTTCTTTTTTTTTTCACTATGCTCGGCCTTTTCCGCGCTCGTAATAATGAGAGCAAGGTTTATTTACGATTCGTTTTCACGCTGTGCCTTGCTTCCATACATTTTTTTTTTCTTCGTTTACTTCGTTTTGCTATATGGTCAAGGATAATACTAGCGATAGTTTCTGTTAATTAGGCGATAGGCAGAATGGTTTATGAACGCGTTGACACTTTCAATTTTTTTTTTACCGTAAAAGGTGCTAAAGTAAAAATACCTCGTTTGAATTATTATCTTCTCGCCATTAAATTCTAACGCACACACACACACACACACTTGGAATAACAATTGGCGACGCACTATAAAGACAACTTTCACAAAACTAATGCAGGTAAAATGGAACCTTTCGAAATGATCACTCGTAAAGAAACATCCTTAAACCAGCATAACTAGCATTTCACCTTGTATCCGCCTACAAACACCAACTCGGTGCCCGTAAAAAAAACAAAGCAAAAAAAAAACAAAAAAGCTCGGTAACGGCTAGTTTCGATTTCTAGAACGCGGTAGCTGTGCCATTGTCCGCCGAGAGCGCGCGCGAGCGCGAAAACGATGCTCTCTCTCTCTTTTGCCTTTGCACGTGCATATCGTATCCGCCAGATAATAACACGTGTTTGCTGGAGGCGCGGACACCGTTAAAAGCTGCCCCATGAGAAAATACGCCTACGCCCTGCTATCTATCTCTGCGGATTTCTTTTATTTTATTTATTTTTTTTTTCAAGAGTTACTGCGATTGCGCGTTTACATTTTTGATTTGAAATTATAGTGTGACTGAGCATTTCAATTGTGACTACTTTATATAGGTTTTTGATCTAAATTAAAAAAATTGCATAAATAAAAATCACCCTTTGTAATCCACCCTGCGATTTAAATGTAAATATTTCGACGCCCGTATGAACAAAACCGTTTCATTTCAAAAACAAATAAAAAATTTTAATTCACAAAAAAAAAGCGCGCTCGTCAGCAAGGAAATATTGATTTCGGCTTTACAACGCATAATCGCAAAGTTCAGGGTGCTCGAGGTTCGCCGCGTGGTTACGCACCGAATTCCACATAAGCCAGATTAGCGTACACGCGGCTTAACTTCTTCCCTACTCTCTTGCTGTACATAATGTAGCTGAAATTCCTCGTATTCCGCAACTTAATGCCGAAAGCTTTACTTTGTGAAACTCTGCTGAAAGCTCCGGGAAAAAAATGTAGTTTTATGAAGTACAACGGTTTATTAGTACATTTATTTATTAACATGAATTGTTTGAAAAGCATTCGGCATAAATAATTTCTATACCAAAATATGCATTGCATAACGAGTATTAAAATCATTCAAGAAGTTAAAGTTGAAGAGTATAAGTGAAGACATCTATCGACAATTCCATCATATTCAATTTCTCATTTAAAAAAATAACGGAAGGCGTCGCTCAATATCAAAAATAATATATTCAACATACACTCGATTAACCAGACAAATAAAGAAACAGCATCGAAATTTTTAAGCTTTACAAAAGAGAAATTAGCCAATCAATCTGATCAGTACCGACAGCACTGGAGACAGGACGTAAAGAGAAAAGATATTATACCTAATAAAAGCTTCATTTTCCAGTACGTTATCTAAATTAATTAGCATACGATAGCCAATTACATGTGCCGACTTGGCCTATATGTCAATGGTCATTACGTTAACTGACGCGATCACGTGCCCCTCTTATATTTGCTTGATTTATGTAATTTGGAGCGTTTAAGGGTGACAATGAATAATCGGACGCGATTGATGTTGTTTCTGTTTACTTTCGTGTTTATCAATTTGTATGTTCGAGTATATATATATATAGTTTTGGAGCTTTATTTGATAAACCAAAATAAACTTGTATTGTTGAGCACGCAATCGTAAAAATAGAAGTGATGCTTGGAAAGATAGAAGTTACGTGATACGGAAGCATAGATTTCCAAAGTACACATGAAACAAAAATAAAAGAAAAATCATTAGACAATAAAAATTTTGTTCTAAAATGTCTAATAATCTATTTGAATAACAACGCACTAAAATCGTTCGACTATCATCTTCACAATAATAAGGTGAAAGCCGCTCGCGAAATACAAAGCAATAAAAAAAAAGATCTCCACCAAGTTGTAAGTACTCGTCATCAGACACGTCGTTCAGCATGGCAATAACATTAATTTCAATTTCTTTTCTCATCCCATTAAGCTGACCGCTAAGCGCAAATGAGTGTCGGCCACCTGGAAATAATGAACGCCGCGGCGGAGACGACGACGACGACGACGACGAGGACGAAGAGAGAGAGAGAGAGAGAGAGAGAGAGAGAAGAGTGTCGTGTGTCTGCAATTGCGGGATAGGTTAAAGGAAAAGGCGTCCCGATTAATACGGGACCTTTATACACTAAGAGGGACGCGCATGCGGTCACGTTTTCTAGGATGGGCAGACGATACCGTTGACCCACTGACGACGACGACGAGTACACACACACACACAGACTCACACAATCACCAACAGTGAGCGAGAGAAGAGCCACAAGGATCTCCGTTTTAATGGGACTGACACTTATTTTTTTTTTTTTATTTTTACAAGATTTATCGTTTTATTGCCGATATATATACAGCCACAAGATATAGTCAGGCAGGGCGAAGTTTTATTGATCTATGGGATTGCAGTGAAAGTGTCGTGCAGCAGCTCGCGCGATTAATTGAGTTGTTAATCATCGGTGCGGCTATTGCAGAAGAGTTATCGAAACTTTTTTTTTTGTCTCATTCTATATCTCCAACGGCAAACGAATTTTCTTTGTTTTTTTGGTTGGAAAAACAAATTTTTCTCACGATATAATCTCGACGATTCATCAATGCTCGCGGTAAAACCTCTTGACGTGTATATATTTCATATACACGATACATCGGTTTTAAAGCATGTTAAACACCCTCGAACACAATCGCACACAAGATGAAACGAAAAAAAAAAGAAAAAAAAATTATATCCATCCCGAGTGATAAATCAAGCGCGGTTAACATTCTTCAGCGAGCACGATATATTTTTGCATAACGTGTGTGTATAAACTTTCGAACGTGCGCGATTTTTTTTTTTTATTTTCCGCAAACTTAACTTACGTAAGTGAGAGTGATGAGTCGGAAGCGTAAAACAATAAATATCCTAGCGCGCGCGGGCTCAAGATGAAAGTGAGATCTTTGGCATCATACATCATAGATGTATATATATACGTTGCGCGCGAGATAAGGATCTCGCGGGAAAAAAAAGATGGCACCGATGACGCGTATTTGTTGCACTTTCTAAAAGGAGTATACGCCTTTTAAAGTTGCATCTGAGATGCTGTTCAATTTGTATTTGCGGCTTTTAAAAGGCGATAAAACGCGGATATTGACTTTCTAAAACTAGATCGAACGCTGGGGTGATAACGCGAAATTTGCATGATTTTTTTTTTTCAAGAGGAGAGAGAAAGAGATAAGAGTAATTAGCGAAGATGGATGTTGAGAAACACGTATTGAGTGTATATATTTATTGCCGTGGACATGGCGCTTGTGTTTTTCTGTAATTGTTCTTGTAAGATCTTATCGTATATCTCGCTTGATAATGAATGGATGGCTGTATATATATAAAGTCGAAACTCTGCAGAAATATATACGACACGGCATTGCGCAAAAAGTCTCCGATTTCGGAAAATATATATCTTTGTTTGGCTGAAACTTATGGAGTTTCGATTTTCACGCTACTCCATTTTTCTTCCATCGCGAATCCCCCGAAAGAAAAGGTGTGAAGCTATAATAACGTTTGATTTTATGGAAACTTTAGACTTTTATTGCGCCGAGAGCGATGGCGAAAGATAAGCATCGAGGGAGAAAGAGAGAGAGAGAGAGAGAGAGAGAGAGAAAAGATCGAAATCGTATACTACACGTATGTACGAGTTTGAGAGAACATCGGTGTATCGACGCAAGTCACTGGGAATGGTAAGTTTTATGACTTAATGCTTTTTGGAGATGCTACGCTGAGATTCGTGCTTTTCGCGAGAGTTTGTGTTTTTTTATACATGTTGTAGTACCCTGTAGTACTGATAATTACGGAAGTGTGAATTGTATCATATACGACGAACAAGGAGTACTTCTCTATATATTATTTCATTACAAATATCATTGCTAGATGACGTTTAAGTTACTTTTATCACTGATGTAATTCGATTTCTATATTAGACTTTCATACGGTATTACGCCTACTAGAATTTTTTTTTCAATTCAATGAAAATAATATATCTGCATGCTATTTTTTAAAGTTCATCCCCAGAAATGAAGCACAAGCCGACAGATCGATTATTAGATGCATTCGACGTATAAAGTTATTGCCGTTTACACGAGTATGCTCACCGAAAGTCAATGCTTTTTACGTTTGTATTTTATAAGCCTAAATAGTGAGCAGTCATGAATTGATCGCACAACGCTTTTTTGATATTGCCGTTCTCATGAGCAACTGCCCACTCCTTTTCGCAATAAAATATTCCGATGAAACTTACTGTGAACCTTTCGTACAGTATTAGAATGCGATAGAAAGTCGAATCAGAGTTCGCAGGAGCTCGACAGGGCAGCAATTTCAATTTTTGTCTATCCGGGTGCCTAAGGATTACGCACTTTTTTCTCATTGTCAGTGCAGTATTGATACACCAATTTTCGTCAAAATCCTTTTTTTGCCTTCCGAAATGATGAGTTAACGAAGTTGATAATCGCGGTTCTCGCGTATAAGCGTTTTACGATTTTTTTTTTGGATTTCGTAATTATGAGCCGAAAAAATCAGTTAGTCACGGTTTTAGTATGACTCTCAACTCAACGGAAGGACAGCAATCCTAATATTTTTCAACGAAATTTTATGTGCTGATAATACATAGCGTTAGAATTTATCAGAAAGTCAAATCCATCAGAACTTCAGTCTGTCAACTTGAGCTTCATCCCCAGATATAATATCTCGACATTCGCAATACGGAACTGCACGATCGACCGACCGACATACATTGCCATCGATATCGCAATATTTTACCCCACAAGTATATAAAGAATGTCGAAAGTAAAATCACAAACGTACTAATTCCCATCGGAATAATATAGATGCATCGCGAGCAAAAGATCTTTTATAGGTATTATACAGATCGTGGTTGTTATAATGCCGCCGCGATAACGATAATGACAGTTAACGGGCGTAGGGATCATGATGATCGTGATGATTGTGAATCGTCGAGAAAGCTCAAACAATCGACAGATGTAACCGTTAGGCACTCCGCACAGGCAGAAGAGAAGAAGAAGAAGAAGAGAAAAAAAAGTATAGCTGCCCGATGACGCGAGTCATTAATTACCGGAAACGTGACCCCAAGATCACGATTCGCGCGAGGACACACATACACACATATACATATATAAGTACACCCCTCTCACTTTCTCTCGATTGTATGTGTGTTGCGAGTCGCAAGGAATTTTCGTGGGATGTGTGACAATGAGGTTTTGGCGTGACAGGTGTCGGCAATGTCAATTCAATGCTCTCTCTCTCCTCGCTCTCGTGAATGGGGTGCTTTTTTTTATTGAGAGACTTGAGAACGTTACTTTTGCATGTTACTTGGTTGTATAGGTATATAGGAAGTGAAGTGTGAAAATGATATTTGTGTTGCATAACGATATCGTAATTCGCTATTATACTCTAATATATCAAAATACAAGCTTATAACACTGGTTATATCCCAAGACTTTCTTTTTCCAGGTGTTAATTCTGAGAAATGAATCAGGAAATCAATTGTGTCCCTTTTCAATATCAATAAAAAAACCAATCAAATGATTAATAATTTAAAAAAAAACTCTTCTTTCCTCAGCAGCATATTCAATGCACACAAACACATCTCTCGTAAAACCAGAGGACTTCCAACTCAATATTCCTCAATTAATTCAAATACAACACACAGCACACACACACACACACGTGGATTGTCAGAAGCTGAAATGCGGCAATGATGAACGACTTTTGCCTACGCGCGCTTGCACGGTTCAAAAGCAAAGTGCACACAAAGTACACGCTTGGGCGGTTCGCGCGCGCGCGCGCGAAAGCCGATTCTATTCTAATATGCCTCATGAGAAATCGCGCACCCTTTGATTTATCGATCATTGATTTATCGGCGCTCTTGCTCGCGAGCGCGCAAGCATTGATTGTCGGAAGAGTTGCGGCCTTTTATAACTTTAAACTATTCATTTACATCTTGATCGTCGTCGAGCGATAAATCTTGCAAGAGAGAGACTTTTCGGGGGTGAATGTAGGGTGACATTTGTCGTACACGGGAGAAAGTTATTTTTTTCGAGAGAGACGTGTGTTTGCGCGGTGTGAACTAGATTGTAGTTGTTGAATTATGGATGAGACGATTGAAATGCATTGTTTGATTTGTCGAACGAATCGTGGTTCGATTGGTTGTCGCAACGCGAGAAACAAATTTCAAGTTCAAACGTGGTACAGTAAGATTCTTTCCCAGTCGAAAATCAAATCGAAGCATCGGGCGATTATCATCGCGAGCGAGAAACAAATCGCGCGCGAAACGTTTTCTCGTTTTTTTTTTGTTTTTTTTTTTCATCTAGGTGGTGCGATTTTTCTTTCGACTCTCTCGCTCTCTCGCGACTCTCGGTCACCGCAACAGCTGAGAACCCGTCACTTTCTCCGGGCGCACGAGATCTTTGTCTCCACATGTATAAAGCAGCCTGGAAAAACCCTTTCTCCCACTCTCAAGGACTCGTAAGAACGATTGATAAGCTCTTTTAGATGGTTATTAGGCTGATTTTGTCGTGGCGGTTTTGCGATCCCCTTCATTTATACGGAAGTAAAAGCGTGAGAGGAATTTTTTATTTTTATTTTCGAAAATAGTCGACGTTTTGAGAAATTATGACGATGAAGTTGCGAAGTATATATCGTTATCGATGAATAAATGAATATCAATGTTAATTCAGACGGAAATAGTTGTCAAGTTCCGCAACCGTATTTAAAACGCGAATGAAAAGTTTATGAATTTTCATGCTGGAATAATTGTGGATAATCACTCATAGTCGATATTCCAATTAACTACCGTTAATAGATTTTGCCGTACATGACGTATTGAAATCACTTTATAGTACTATATTATTTCACGTAGGTACTACTTACATGAATTCGAATGACACGCGAGAATTAATTTTGCTACGAATGATACGAGAGAAAAGTAAACGAATTCACAGATATTTCATTAACAAGCTAAAGATTAGCAGCTTTTTAATCGATCCACGCACGTCGTATCATTTTTGTAAAATCGTTTTCAGCCACCGTAATAACCAGTCAACAGGCGTCCGTTTACTTCTGACGGTAAACAAACAATTTTTTTTTCTTTCCACGCAAATATCCGACATCGAGAGATGAGAGGAATACTTCTCGGTATAATTAAGTCGTGAATTTCTAACTGTATATATCCTTGCGAGCGGTCGAGGAGTGATAACAACGAGCAACACAACGCGTTCCATTAATTAAAATTCGCAGTGCGTACACATATATATACGTACAAGTCGATTTGGTTCTGTTGGCGCAGAGTCGTCGTCGTCGTCGTCGTCGTCGCTGAGCGCGCGCTAACGAGAAGAACGTATAGCGCGACTCTAAACGCGGAAGATGTTACAGCTGACGTGTGTGTACATGTTGGCAATGAGACTGTGACGAAGGGCCTTGTGATGCACTCGAATTGCGCCGAGAGAGAGAGAGAGAGAGAGAGAGAGAGAGAGAGATGAGTTGATCACTGCTGCTTTTCGCTATGTGCGTGCGGATGTATATGTTGATGTGAATACACTGTTATATAGTGATTAAGTATCTTGAGTATTCCATAATTTTTTTTATTCGATTTTTTTTTAAGGAGTGTAGAAACTTTTCTCGATTTATTTAATTTTGGCAACGTCAACGCATATATAAAATGTAAACTAGCGTTTTTTCGACCTTTGAATTTAGTAAGTTAAGTTATACTCTTCAAATAAAAATTCACACTATGAAAATCATACTTTAATTGCGTCACCTATCGTATGAAGTCTGCATTAAAATAATTAAACTAACAATAAATAATTTGACTACTGAACGGGATTCAATATAATTCAACTAATAAATTCATTTGACTAGTCTGAATTTTATTTAGTCAAATTCCTAATGCCTCAATAACATTCATCGTTGTTGCATAAAGAGACAAAAATCAATAAATCAAAAATACATTCACAAGCTCAAAAAAGAAACAATGCAATACTCTGAACAAAAATACATATACATTCTTTCTCTAAAACTCTCTTGTATCCCTCTCCCTTGGATTCAGTTTTTCCCGCATGTGCACATACACATCACGGAGAAAAACACGACGCGCACACTTTCGCGGATGTCGCCTAATCTATCTCTGTAGCAACTTGGCGCACCAGTTCGGCGTGTCGTCGTCGTCGCGGCGCAGGGACAATACAGGCAGCTCTCCCTCCCTACTACTCTCTTTTGCACCCGAAGGATTTATATAAGAGAGAAAACCCACGCGATTAATTCGCAAGACCAACAATCTCTGACCTAATTGAGCGATAAATCGAAGCTTACAATATTGCATGCGCAGATGACAAGATACAACTGTAAAAAAAAGCAAGCAGATTCACTCGTTGGGATAAGTATTAAACCCAAATTCAGTCGCAATACCTTTCACGGTGATATCCTTCATCTTCTCGTTTTCCATATAGCTTCCGGTTACGATATACATATTAAAACAGTCCCCGGAAAACAAAGCTAATGCACGTGCATTGCGCGCTTGACGATCGAACCGATCGTTACTCGCGAAAGTCCATAACGAAGCTTTTTTTTCTTTTTTTTTTTTTTTTGCTTTCGCATAATAAATACACTCTAAAATAGCCGTCATTCCGTAAGTCTTAGCTCACCGCTATACAATGAAGCCGTTAAACAGATAAACATAACGAAATGAAGAGAAAAAAAAAACGAACAAACGCCACAACGCGCGATTTCCCGGCAATTCGTCTTATCGCAGAGAGACTCTATGGAAGTCACACCCACGGAATCAGGCCAATTACCGAACAATGAGAGAATCAGATTTGCAGAGTTTCCTTTTGCGAAACGCGCGTGTATTTATATATAGATAAAGATATCAAAGTTTTGACTTTTTTTCTTGACGTTCTGCAAAAAAAGCTCAGCGTGTAATCTTGATTCTACACGCTATGGTGTATAGAGACATTTTTTTCGCCGAGAGAGAGAGAGAGAGAAAAAAAAGCTAACTTTTATGTGGAAAAATCTTGATTTGACAGACTTTTACGTAAATTGGGTATATATGGTCACGGATTATAATTTATTTGCGACTTAACGAGTCTATCAAAAAATGTTTATTTCGCGTGATATTAATCGTTACGTAAAATTTCACATAACAAAATATCTATCTTAATTAGTCTTTCGATTACAAGCAAAAAAGAAAAAAAAGCACGACAGCATAACTTAACGTCGCAGCACAAAGTTCGCAATATAATGAAAATAACTGCTTCGTCCAAGTCGCGCGATAGTATAATCAATTCAATCTCTTATGACAAAAGCCGGCCCGTGCATGCCGCCGTAGCATAATAACAAAAACTATTTTCCGGGGTATAATAACCGAAGGATTCGCTGCGTGTGGTCCGCTCGCTACTCGCGGGATGACTGATAATCCAACAACGATTTTGACGGTATAAACTTAGCAATGCTCGCGCGAGCGCGTGGGTTGTCGGTATATACACATACACACATACTTATATATGCGGAAATACGTTTGCTTTGCTACTCTCGCGCTCGATTTATCAGGTGGGCCGATCGTGTCCTCTAATTCGAGTATAAGACTTTCCTTCTTCTCGCGCGCGCGGGTGAAAGCGCAAAACTTACCCGGCTTATAAAATTCATTAAAGCGTTATTAAATCGTTGGGTAACTGATAAACATTTTTTTTCTGGACATGAGTTCATTTATTAATTAACGTGTAACGCACTTAGGAAAAAAAATACATGATTACACGTTGCATTGTATAGGTGACAACATGTACACCTCGTTACTCACTTTCACGAGATACGCGGTTGCAGGAAAATTAATGCAATCGCCGAAAATATTCGCTCGTTTTGGCTTCAATGTTTCGTTTTTTTTTTCTTTTCAAAATTTGTCGCCGATCGCGATAACGGCTGCCGACTAGCGCGCGCGCGCGACATCGCGAGAGTTTCATAGATCCCGAGCGTAGATACAAAAGACAACTACGGAGAGTATACTCGTCGTCGTCGGGGATGGGTGAGAGAGAAAAGAGATCGCTCGAGATTAGCTGGCAAATGGCATTGTTTTCTCTATAGCTGCAGCGCGGAATCTTGCTTAGAGGGAGGTACGACACCTACGAGGGTGTTGTTCGAGCGAAAGTCAAATGATCGTGAAAAAAAAATATGGTGATTAACGACGTCGCGTGAGGTTGGTAATGTTTTGCGAGCGAGAAAATTTAATTAATAGACGTTGCGAATGTTTTCTTTTTTTTTTTAATTTCACGAATTTACATACTCTATATATCGACAACAAAAGCGTTACGAATAACGGAAAGAAAGTACTGTATACAGTCGAGAGTAAAAGATACTTATGCCCGGATTTATCGTAACAGTCAGCGCCATTAGGCAGAGCCGCGGCAACGCAAGTTTATACGCGAATTTATGGTGGTTTTTGATATCAGCTCTCTAGGCTCTTATATACTCGCCAGGCTGCTTGATTTTGTAATGTCCTTTTGATATAACGCCGCGTATAGGTGTGTTCCGCAAAACAATCGCGAGTTAGCAAACTGACGTCACTCGATAAGCAACCCCCGCTTTTTTTTTCTCACTCGCGCGCGCATACTTTGACAATTTGCATTCTCCAATTTCACCAGAAGACTGCGAATTTGTAATTTTCCCGCGCGTCCGAGTGGAAAATTCACACGCTCTATGTTCTCGAGGAACAGTGTTATGATTATATCTTTGCGCTGACTCATCAGTTTTTGCCTCGACTCGTCGTAAACTTCGCCCGAAACTGTTTTTTCGGTGAAAAAAAAAGAAGAACAAAGAACGAAGAAGAAGAAGAAGTTCCGTTTGACGGTACACGAAGTTGTCGGCGGTACTAAATAAAGGCGACTATTTTGCAACGAAGCCCTTGGGGGTAATAAGGTGTCAACAACGAACGCTGTGTGTTCGCCAACATATGGTTTCCGGGTCAAACTCGTGAGAGAGAGAGAGAGAGAGAAGAGAAGAGAGGCTGTAGCTTGACGCAACTTGGCCGTGTCATCGCAAGCCAAGAGAGTGTGAGAGAGAGTGAGAGAATATCTTCTATTTTCGTGGGAGGTAAAACGATCGTAAATTTGGTTGGGCATGTATATAGCGGGTTCGGATTTTGTCGTGAAATTTCGAATGTTTGTATTGAATTTTAATATCAACGGACATTAAGCACTGTCCTCTACGATCGATAATATAAAAAAATTTATATTTTAAACAAAATTATTGCAATGAAATTTTTACTACACCATCTATTTAAAATCTTTCCAGAAAACAAAGTCACTTGCAACGCAAATTCTAACGACGCCATCAAGTGGAAGGGATTGCAATAAATTAATTCGTAGAACAGAATTGTTAAACACTTGCAATAGATACAGTTCCATCAAATTAAAAAAATTATATTTCACAAGAACAATTTTCCTTCAGCCCCAAAAAAGAAACTGACCACCTAAGAAAAAAAGTAAATACACGCGTGTATGAGAAAGTGATCGAAGAATATATAGGCGGTGGTAGGCAGCGCGGCCGATCCAACCAGGTTGATAAACGAAAGCGTCGCGTTAGAGGACCTTCTTAATTGCTTGTCGCTTTACATAATGCACCTCTCCCTATTACACAAAGTCGTGCACAAGCTCGCCCGATTGACAGGGCTTCGCGCGCTTTATTTTTCGTAATTACACGGACGACGAAAGAGGAGGTGGGGTAAGGCGGCATGTAAAGATTTGCGCGCGTGTCTACCGGGTTTTTAATGAGCAATCGTCTGGTGTGTAATATAGAATTTTCGACTCTTGATTTTTGTATTATAGTCTCTTAATAAACTACCGAAGGTACGAAACTTTACAATAGCCGTTATTAAATTAACATTCAACCTCTCGGTACAAAAGCAAAATACCTTCGCGAAAAAAAAAAGAAAGAAAGAAAAAGAAGTCAAGCAAACAAGCCAAGAAATCTCATTATACGACTTTATTTACGAGCACGCGCGATTGTAAACGGGTCAATATCATTTGCATGTAACGACGCGCGCAACACTCGATCGAAAGTATAAAACTGCTTTACGCGGGGAGAAAAGAAAAATTTCAATTTGGCGGCGTTATACTCGAAGGGTCTCTCTCTCCCTCTGATATATATATAGAAAGCGAGACGCACAATAAACCTACATTGGCTCCAATGCACATGTAAAGCGCAAGCGGTTGGTGTCGCATTACCATCTTGTTTCTTTCTTTTCTTTCTTTCTTTTTTTTTTCTCTTTATTTTACGCGAAATTCGCTCTCCGCACGTGTGTGTGTGTATGTGTTCAAACCTTTTATTTAAACTTCTGCGTGACGTCTTGCGGAATCGTTTGTTGTTTTCGTCGACAGACACCCATTGTTTTAAGCAACAACTTTGCGCATTCACTTTGCGGTTATATATATTTACGAGTCGATAGTGTCCCGCTAGCTTATCCATTTAAATATAAATGAATTTTTAAAAAGTCACTCGACATTCAATCTCAACGCTAAAGATTTTCAATTTACTATTCTACCTTGAAAGCTCAACTTCGTAAAACTTGTTAACGTCGCAAAATCATGGCGACTTATCTTTCTTTTTTTTCGCTACAAAAAGCTTTTCGCAGCTCAATCTCTTGTCTGCTACGCTGCTCTCGTCGCTCCCCTCTAAACATTTTCTCGAGTCGCTGAGCAGCGAGCGTTTTAAGGAATCGTGCGCTATATACGCAGTCAAGCAACCAAATTTGCGCGCGACGTCTCTTTCATCGCAGGGATTCCGCTTGCGTTTACAAAAAAAAGTCTCGGAATTCAATTTCGTCCTTCTTAGTTCTTTCGGGCTTCCTAATTGAAAAAAAGAAAGAAGAAATCCAACTCGAGGATTACAGTACAGAATCAATGCGCGAGCTTCGCGTTTATTGTTGTCGTCACACTGGAAAATTTCACTCGTATATATACGGCACACGATTTTTGATCGCGCGACTTTCTCTGTGGAAAAGGGCAAAAGTGGTCACGATTCGCAAAAACCACTCGACAAAATGACAAATGAAGAGAGTCGGTGCAAAACACCACTGCCAAGACAGAGAAAAAGAGAGAATCACGAATGATGCTCATCGTTGGTCGGTTTGGTCGTGCATATAATGAGCTTGAACTTGTGGGAAACTAAGCCATTTGTCGAGATGCGAGACAGAGAGAGAGAGAGAGAGATTCATACCCGTCGCATTTCAATTATCGAGTTTTATGTATTCATCGCTCATCATCTTTCTCTTGCGCGAAATCAACGAGAAAAGAAAACAACAACAAAAATTAGCCATGGCAATAATAACAAAGAGAAAGTTGATTTATGGGGTGCCAATAATACACCACTTAGAGGGCACGTAATGACTGTATTACTACTACGAAAGGCAGCCTCGAGGCGAGATTTTGTTACGCAAACGACGACAACAGCAACAACAACTGCAACGGTGAAGAAAGAGAAAAAAAAAGACGGCCGTTGAAAGCTGTCGAGTAAATCACGTGTATATACTGCCGAAAGCTTAATGAAGTTATGCGCGTGGGCGTTGTCTATCGATTGCGCCGACGCCGTTGCTGCCGCCGCCGACACTGCCGCCGGTGGCTACCGTCACGGATTATCACCGGAGATATCCGGAAACGTTTTAATGAGTCCAGGGGTAAAATAGCACCGAGACGATATTGAGAAACTAATATATTTCTGGCGGATTAATGAGATTTGAGAAATTGTGGAAATTGTATAATAACTAAATTATTTTTTTAATTTTGAACATTATTTTGAGAACTAAAAATAAAAATACAATTTTTTCAAGTACATTTTTAACAACCCAACAACAGCGAAAAAAAATATGTCCCGTGAATGTCTATCACGTAGAGAGAGTCCTTTGACCTCTGGCACGGCGCCGACAATCGTAGAAAAGAAGACGAGGACGCGAAAGTGAGAGTCACGAGTTCGCGACAAATCATCGTTGGACGGATATATTCGCACGATATCTCCTCCACGAAAAAAAAAAGAAAAGAAACTATAAAGGTTAATTGACGTCAAAAAATTCATGCTCGTTACTCGAAGCTTATGCTCAATTACAAAGACCAAGGCATTATCGTCGATTTATGGGAAACCAATATGCGAATTGTTTATAAGTCATCGTTGCGCTTGTTTCTTGTGGGAGTGAGAGAGAGATGCTCTATAACGTTTTACGATCGTGCTTGCGCCAGCTAACGATCGCTATATGTGTGTCTATGCGCGCACATCATTGCGATATTGTTCGTATAAAGTCTCGTTGTTTACGACGCGATTCTCAATAGCGGCAACGTATAGATATTTTGCGGAAGTGATTACAACGTATATTAAAAAAAAAAAGTCGCGAATTTCGCGAGTTTTATACACACGCGCGTTTTGCGATAATACAATGTGTGTATAAAAGCTTTGCGCGTCGTAAAAGCGTGTGGCGCGTCTTAAAGATATTTATTTTTCGGTGATTAGATGTTTTTAGTGCCGTTTAATAAATTTCGCGTTACGGAATACATTCCTCGGGTTTTATTATACATAGTTACATTGGAAAAATTCTTTATCCCACTTAACAACGCTGAAAACTAAAATTCTCACAGTGCTTATACGAACCATCGCTCGCACCGCAAACAAGCAACACGCACCGTTTCCCAACGACGCGAAAATTCTTCAAGTAGAAAAAGCGCGATCTGGTCAGACCGCAGAAAACTTTCTCCTCTCTATATATTCACTTAAAAAAAAAGGCAAAGTGTATAATATAATCTCTAAAAAAATGAAGTCAAGCGTCGTATAATGTAGTTCACAGCGAAATATATATCGATATCTTAATGCCGAAGACACGTACTCCACGCCTCTGTACCCGACGTTAAAACAAACTAATCCGCGCTTTCACATCATACAACGATTTTTTTTTTTTTAGCGCAAAGCGCAAGCGTTCATCACCCTGGGCGGCGTTCTCTATACGTGCGGATGACTTACGGTTTGCACTCTCGTCATTACGCTACACTGATCGCCGTAAATCCGTGAACGCTTAGTGTGTGTGTGTATGGGAGCGCCGATTCGAGTTTCACGCCTGGGTACTACATTTTGCACTTGTCGATGAGAGTTATAGTATGAATATTTTGCTTTGACCTTTTTTTTATAATCGGGTTTGCAGATATTTTTTGAAGTTATCTTATCACACTTGACATCTTGATTATTAGTTTTATAATGGATTGATATATGATGACGATAAATATTCATGGTGAAAAAAGATCTTTCACGAGTACATTATTTAGGTGTAAGCGTTATCTTGAAAAAAAAACCGATCCCACATTTTCAAAACAGTATTATAATTGTTATCGTTCGATCGAATTCTTTCGAAATTTGCATTTCAACCCCAGGGGAAAAAAGTTATATCCCCAAGCCAGCTTTATAAACTTTGTAGAACGGAAGGCGGGGTGTATAAAAAAAAAAGAAGAAAAAAAGATGAAAGGGATGAATGGCCGGGTAAACGCAGGCGTGGCTGCACGCGAGAAGATTGAGGGCACAATCAACCAAATGGTTAGTCGATTGATTGTTACGGCGCTATTTCTACCTCGAATATCGCAATCGTACTTTCATTAATATTCGCAAAGCTTTTATCTAGAAAATCGAATTGAAATTTTTTTTAGAAAGTACGGTTACTAAAGAAAAAAATTATTCAACTTTTGATTGATTTCTCAATCGTCTATCTCATTATCGCGTCTTTAAATTGCCTGCGCGCGTGAAATCAAGAGGAAATAACAATGATAATATTCTCGCACGCCCATTATAAAGTTCAACGATACACACACGCGCTAGTCGACACCTTTACGGCACGAAAATTAACGTAATGGTTGAATACAATTACGGCTGGACTATCAGTCGCAATAACAAGACTCTCGAACAAGAAGAAGAAGAAGAAGTAAGGAGAAAAAAAAAACGGGTAAGTCGCACGAATGACGTTTGATAGCCAATTACCGTTACGCAACACACGAGCCGAAGAAACTTTCAAATAACACCTCGCAAAACTCTCACCACATTATAATCGGCATTTGCACATTGAATAGGCAAAACCATAAGTGCGCAAAAACACTTTCGCTCTGCTTATAAACCAAAGTGAGAGAGAGAGAGAGAGAGAAAGAAAGAGAGACACACACATGCACATGCACTCGCGCGGGTATACGACTTTGAACTTGGCGATCGTTTTTCCGCTTTCACGATCGCCCGCCAAGATTTACGCGGTTGGTTGCCGCGATAAATAACTGTCGCTCGAGAGCTATTATTCTAATGAGTCAGAGCTCAAGCCGCGCCAGAGCACAACACAATGATGATACCTCCCCCTCCCCCTCCTTATATCTACCTCTCGGAAGAAATTAATGGGTAAATGTGGATGTGTGTGTAGTACAGGTAATTACGGGTGTCGATTTTCAAGGATGAATGGGCTCGAACGTTATGTAGGCGCCCGAGCGACTACTTGAGGTGAGAGAGCAGAGCGTTATAGGACGATAAAACGACTACCATTTAGATCGTTTTGCGAGTATATGTGTAAGAAGCCCTTTTCTATATAGCTGTATATAGTAGCGCGAACCTCAATATTATGAGTACTCGTAAGTCTATATAACATAGGTTAAACAAATTGAGTCAATTTTGAATAAATGCTTTACTTTATGTGTCTAAAATGCTCGGTCATGGATTTTAAACGGTTCGCGGTCTTTATGGTCGTATTAGACTGAAGTTAATGGCAATTCTCGCGATTTCGATTTCAAATAATAGGCTTTTAACGATAAACTTGGTAAAAAATTTTAATATAGTGACATCATAAGAGAAATAAATACATGATGACAGCCGTTTCAGATACCTTATAGTTATTTGACTTTTTTCAAACGGTTTCAAGCAAACAACGTTGTAATATAGCACATTTTAAGTATGCTGTTGTCGGCAAAATCTTTGAGTGAGACAGTCGAGTTTACACCATCATGCGACCATTTTTCAAAGCTCTTTAACTCGTTAGCTCGAATTTTTTTTATCGCAGAATTTGAAATTTGAAAACATAGACTTAATTCTCGATACAATAACCTTTTATCTCATTATATTTCTTCACAAATTTCTCTCGAACGCACTTCAATAAAGCAACAATCTCGCCTTGTAAAACCAAACACTTCGCTCACAAACATTCCCTAAAAATCGAACTTTGCACGCGTGAGAACTAGCGTTATACACACACACGCGTGTAAACCGACAATCAAACATTAATTCACGCAAAATCAATTTTCCCCGCACCCACAACATACACTAACACCAAATGTTTACAGATAATTAAATTTCAATCATCCGCGTGCATGGACCACCTATAGAGCGCAAAACACATTGCGCAATACGCGAGAGGGAGACCTTTCTATCTCGTGACACACACACACACACGTATATACATATACGCGCAAAATAACTCTAATACACCAGTAAAAAAAAAAGAAAAAGGCGCGTGGCTTAGGGCGCCGTGGCAAATTAGATCGTTCTGTTCGATATAATTAATGAGCACGACTGATGCTAAACAGCCTTCGGGGTTTCTTTATATAGGAAAAAAAGAGAGTATGTAAGAAAACCAAGACTGGTTTTTCACGCTGGATTTAGCTGATTACTGTTTCGCTTGGCGATTTTCAAAAGTTTATATCAAGCAAACAGTGCTAAAAAATAAAAAAAAAATAGGAAATAAATTTACTCACCACAGCGTTTGGTATGATGGTAGGTGTGGCAGGTCCAGCGTCTTCTTCGCTATCATCCTTCGTTTCTTGAGGTGCGATGAGGGTATCACTCGAGTCACACTTGTTCAAATTTCCATCATCTTCAACCTTAACAGCAACCTCCTCATCTACTTCAACTTCTTCTTTTTCTTCTTTCGTGTGCAATTCCTCGCTCGCATCTTCGTAAAGTGAATTTCTACTTCCCTTTACTTTACACAACTCGAACACATGCTCTTCCTCGTCTTCTTCTTCCTCCTCGGTTTTTACATTTTCTTTCTTACCCTCGACGTACCATGCGGAATTCGTTTGCTGCTGTTGTTGTTGCTGTTGCTCGTTCGACTTCTTTCTCTCGCAAGATGCGTCGTCGCCGCGTGTCAATGCACCTTTGCAACGTTTCAAATAACTTTTCACGCGTTTGCTTTTGCTCTTTCGCGTCTCGTGCGTTCGACTGATTGCTTGCGGTGGATCTGCGTCGAGTTCCGCTGCTGCTGCTGGCTTTTCATCGACGATTTTCACGTCATTGCTCTCTGGGGGTTGCGGCGACTGCTGCTGCTGCTGTTCGATTGCCAGACTCCACGTTTCCGTGCTCTCTTTGTCGGTTATCGCTCGACGGTCTGCCGGAATCACCTGGAAAAAAAATAGAAAAGTTACGATGGTTTCAATCGAAAATTTTCATTGAATATAAAAAATATTGATAAGAAAAAGATATTTGTGTAAAAATACGATCGAGTCTAGGGGATATATTTTTTTTTGAAAGCACAAGCTCAGCGCTTATAGTGGAAAAGCCGCTTATACAGTTAAGCGCCGACACAACAAAACGCGCAGGCAGTCAGCCACGTGTGTGCCTTTTAAAACCGTATATATACGTTGCTCAGCGCTTTAGCACGCGAGTAAGAGCGAGAGAGAGAGGAGTGAAACATCACAGCTCGAGCTGTTTGTGTTGTTCGTGCCGGAAACTAAACTACTAGCGATCGACCCCTCGAGAGAGTGAGAGAAGGATGAGACAGAGTAGAATGAAAATGCAAGATTATTTCGATTGGAAAAGTGAATTGATACTCCAATAAAAAAAAAAGAAAACGTTAGCTTCAATTTTCTCAACTTAATATGCAAAAAAAAAAGCAAAGGAAGTATAGATAAAAAAAATATCGCACTAAAAAGAAATAAGAAAGAAAAAAAGGTAAGGCGATATAGCGGCAATATAACGCCGTAGCGTGTAAAAAGCACTTGGGCGCACATATTCGGCAAAATCAAACATTGATCGCGCAGCGCAGAGCAAAGCTGCGCTGCCTGTGCTCGCGGCGGCAAGATTGAATCTCGTCCGATGAAACGATAGCCGAGAGGCGTGGGATCGTAACGGGCTCTCTCTCTCTCTCTTTCTCTCTCTGTCGAGCGCTCGAAGAGTTTATATATACATATACAGATATAAGTATATTGCGTATGTGTATGCGTTTTCCCTTTCGCGAGGTAAGCGCGCAGCTTCCTTCCGATAAGGCAAATTATCTCTCGGCACGTAACGTTTTTGACTGACGTTGGCTTAATTTATCACGCGAGATAACGATCTCTCTCTTGGAATTGTAATTAGATTCTTTTTTACTTTATCATTGAACAATACGTAAGGATATATATCGATGAAATAAAAAAAGAGAGAGAGAGAGAATTTGAACATGCCTGGAAGGTAAAAAGTACTTGAAAGTTTTTTAAAGGGAGACGACTCCCCTCTTCCGTGAAAAGAGAGAGTGAAGCGCGACGATACTGCACGTGTACACGCGGATGAAAAGCCGGAAGGCGAAAACAGGGAGGTTTCGTTGATGTGGGTATTGTGTATATATATGGCGAGAGAGTAAAGCTCTTCTTCGGGGAGGATTTTTTTTTCGGAGTGGATCGTGGAGTTTGCTGCGGGTGAGTCGGAAGTGATATCCGAGTATTTCGGGGAAGAGTTGTGATTCGAGGATGAGGATTGTTTTGATTTATTAAAACGCGCTCTATTGTGTGGTTTGTTGAGTGAATTTATTTTTACGTTGGATGATGAAAAATGCGCCAAATAAAAAAAACGATTTTTTAATTGAAAATAAAACGATCACCATCGACAAAGAGAAAAAAAAAGAATAAAAAAAATCGAGCATCATCATCATCATCCACTCTGAATGAGTACCGCGCGCAACTCGTCAAGCACCACTACAAAGCTCAACGCTCCGTGTGTGCGCTACTCCTTCTTCTTTCGAGAGAGTAATAACCGGCTACGATTTGCATTCGCGGCACACATAATCGCGGGCGCTTACAACCGTATGCCGAGGCGGACTTTTCAATCCTCACTCGTTGGAAATTGGCTTTTAATCGAACGGAAAGCCCGTCAATGGTGCTTTATCGATTCTTTCTCGTGTATAAATAATATTTCACTCATAAATAAGCGCGCAATCAATAAACGTACAATACGCCCGTGAAAATTGTCGGCACTTAAGCGACGATTTTTCATCGTAATTAACATCATGACAATGAAATAATACTTGAGCTTGGCGAGCGATCAATCTCGAGCGACACCTCCGACAGGTGTGTGTTCCACTTGCGCGAGAGTTTGGTTCATTAGCTATCGTCGTTAATTCATCATCATCGTGCAAGAGGAGGTGGATTTTATATTGCTTGCTTTTGAGAGGTGAAAGGCGCCGCGATTCAGATGTTGGTTTATCCTGGCGCACAAGGCAGCTTAATTACGATTATTTTGTTTTCCTGCGAGTTATTACTGCTTTTTTTTCTCTCTCTCTCTCTCTCTGTCTTTTTGACGCAGCTGCCAACATCAATTCTCGTTTTGGTTTTTTTTTTGAGACGAATGGTCTTCTTTTATACGTGGAGGATATATAGGGAGAAAGTTTTGTATCGCGTCGACGTATCGTCGAATTCGGGTTGTGCGTCATTTTTGACATGATTTTTTTTTCTGTAAAATGGAAATTTTTGTTTTTGGATATTATTATCTGTCTTTATATATGTCTTGTAAATGGAAGACAAAACTATATTGATAGTGTACGTGGAATCTTCGTTAATATTCTACTTATCATTATTTCAAGTCGTTTTGTTTTTGTACTGCTAGAAGTGCTTCCTTATAGACTTTTTTCTACTAGTAAGTATACTATCCAGATGTTTTATACTAACGCAGCAAAAATGCAAAGTTACTTATAATAATGATTTTTTTTTCGAAGCAATTTATGAGTTAGAGAAAATCGCCTTCTCGATAATAAAAAAAAATCCAGAATAATTCTACCAATACATCCAATACATCAATCCATCATTTTTTCAACAACAATTACAATAACGTCAAATCTAAAATCCTACGAAACAACATCGGAAAAAAATGATTATCGAGCTTGGCGTTCGCACATTAATCCCTCGAGAAAAGAGACAGAGAGAGAGACAGAGAGAAGAAGCATCTTCAAGAGGGATTTACAGTGCTGACGTAACTCTCTCGCTCGTGGCGCGCGGCGCGCGCGAGATATCAGCCGTGTGGAATCAGAGGCACATAGATCGGAACGATAAGCTTCCTGCGCGCAAGAGAGCGAGCCAAAAGCGAGGTTTTTGATATGAGCGACGAGCTCCCCGAGAGATTGATGCCTAGGATTAAACGCTTCCTACCATATAAACGTGTTGTCCTCGTACAAATTGTTCCTTTTTTTCTCTCCTTTCGTTTAGAAAAAGATTGATTGATTCCAATCATTTTTGTAAATTTATCTTTCCGCAATTACATTCCCTACACTCTTCTTTGCATGCCACGTATCAGTTGAAAATCAAATCGAGGTAACTAAGTACACAACGGATACTTGTGTGTACAGGCGGCGCGTGAACCCTCGGAAGTTTCGCGCGCGACATCGTCGTCGTTGGAATAGGGGAAGAAGCCGGAGAAGGTGGCGCGCATGAACCGGTGTGCGCCTCTATATCGTCGACTGAATTATGCGACGCGGAGACGACGCCGGTGTGTGTAGTACCCCGGCGGTAAATCACACTCGCGAGAAGTAGACTTTATATATATACACACACACACACGTAGAACTCTATGGGGGAAGAACGCAGACTCGAGAGATAAAGAAACTTTTGAGAGTGGATTTGTTACGTGAAAACAAAATTTACGAAAGTTTTCGGGTGGATCGAAAAAAAAAATATATATGAGCTTGAATATTTACGAAACAAATTAATTATCCGAGAGCAAGATAAACAATTCGCGTCTCTAAAATCGGCTTTTCCCTTTCAGTGGCAGTCGCACGCACGTATACCGTGCGTCAGTTTTCAGGGAGCTTTATATATATATCGGACAGCTCCGCCGCGCTGTGTGAACAAAGAGGGTTGGTAAACGTGCTAAGAGGCCTTGTGTACTTTGGCTCAACGCGCGACATACCAGGGGGGGGGGGGGGCGAAGTGCTTTCCCAAGACGACGCGAGCTTTTCTAAAAATAGACGTAAGGCGATTTTCGGGGAGTGATTGGTGAAACGAACCACTGAATTGGATGAAAGAGAATTAGCTAATTTTCTTTTTGTTCTTTGAATCTGTCACGTTAAATTTTCGCCTGTAATTCTTATGATTTAATTGGCAAAACTTTGAGTAGAAAAGAAAGAAAACGCTTCAATTCATCTTCGACCGGATGATAAGAACTAACGAGCTTCAATAAAAAAACAATTCCCAATTCGTTTCAATTAACGCGTTCAGCAGGCAGCGAGAAGTGAGCGTAACGATCGGTCATCATTCGGCGCCGTCGTCGTATATATATAGTTTGATTAACGCGCGCACCACCTCCACAAGAGCTTTCGTATACGGATAAAACACCCATCGAGGGTGATTCCACTCTAATACACTCTCGAGGAGTTTCAAGTGTCGTTGAGATTGTAAATAGGAAATTTTTTTTTTTATCATGCGATTGAATCGAGTGTGTGTGCGTGCGTGTGTGTGTGTGTGCCAAATGGATTAATGGGCGTTTGGCCGCGTTACATATATGTGTATGCGATTATAGTTTGTTGACCTTTTAACTTCGCTCGGTCATATACCGAATAAAGAGCTACTCACACAGAAATATATAAAGAAAATTTTCAGTAGTATAAGGATTTTTATCAGCGTTTTATACTATTTCAGCCAAAGGTGCCACACGTCTCAAAAAAAGTGACAATCAGCGAAAGCTCAATTTTCAAAAATTTGAAACCTCAGTGGAATTGTTCATGAAGATAAATTGCGATGCATTGTCACACAAATCGATTATTGAGAAATTAGGATTTTTAAAATTGTCCAAATCCCAATGAAGTTATTCATTAATTAAGGATGTAAAGAATTGCCATAAAATTCACTTTCAACAATCTCGAAGGTCCTAAAAAATCGTAAAAAATTTTTTATGATATTTGCATCCGAATATTATTTTGGTCATTTTATAAATGATCTTTTTTTATTATCAACATTAAAATCGCAATCTTCAATTCACCATCGAATCGAAAGAATATAATATAGCGAAAGAAAAATAATAATAGCAGACAAAAGAAAGAAGAAGAAAAAGAAGAAGCCGAAGACGACGCCCATAGCATTGATCGCAGCAGCAGCAGCAGAAGTAGAAGCAGCAGAGTGCGCTTTAACGGGCGCGGGGGCGTTGCACCGAGAGAGCTTCAATAAGCGATTTAATCAGCAAGAAAGTTAAAGTTCAGCTCGATTTTGTTTCGCGCTCGTAGCGCGTCGAGTTAAGTTACGTATCCGCCTGGCGCCCAACTCATATAATGAGTGCGTAAAAGCTCTCACTTGCGCGCCTTGACGATTTAGCGAGACTGTTTTTATGTTTGTCCGGTGGTATTTTATGAAGAATCGTGTAGTAAATGGTTTTGATGGGTAGCTATGAAAAAATTTATTTATTGGGCGCAGTTACTTTTATACTATTGGTTGCGGATCTGGCGATTTAATTCACAATTACACTGCTTTCAACCAAATATAAATCGAATATAATTTTGAGACTTGAGGCTTCTGCAATAGATGGGGTAAGTTCGAAGTTTCGTGTCTACCCGAATTTTTTTAGTTCAAGAACTATATAATAAGCCGAATCAATGAAGAGGACAATCTCGAAGATTAAAGAATTGGATCATGCGTTCTTTTCCGTAAGAGTGTTTCAGTAAGAGGAGCACCAAAAATCAAACAAGTAAGAAATAACAAACCTCGAAACATGTAAAACAATCGTCGTACTAAGACCAAAAGTCGAATCCTATAATTGTATAATACCAAAACAAACAAGGAATACATCCGATACTCCAATCCAAAGCACAAGTCTCTCACGACACAGAGAGTGAGAGAGAGAGAGAGAGAACTTCCTGATGGTGATCGCCGAGAGCGTAACTCGAGCCGAAAATTTCACCACACATACACACAAGTGAGTCTCTCCCTGTTTGCAATATCCAAAGTTTTGCACGTCTTACGATCACGGAAACGAGGTTATCCCGATGGGCCGTCACACAACGCGAAATGGGAGAAAGGGAGAAATAAAACACACAGTCGAAGGTACCAAAAAAAAAACGAAGTATTCTCTCTTACTCTCAGCCTCTACCACGCCGCACGGTAAGGAAAAAGGGAGAGTAGTATATATAGGTAGGTAGTGTGCCAAGAGAAAGTGAGAGCAATTACGCCTTGCCAAATGTGTCGAATTATATCCGAATCGAACGAATTTTTCCGAAGCTTTTGCCAATTACAAACCAAATGCGCGCGTATTTTGCTGCCGCGCGCGCAGGAAGAGGATATTAATGTTTCGTATAGGAGCATTCACTGCCTTGGCTCGCGCGAGAGTAAATGAAAGTGACAGTGCGCTGCAGCGCAAGACAGAGAAAAATGAAAGGATGTTTCGAGATTCGTTGTTTATTTTTTCTCTTCTTTCTTTTCTTTCGCGAGCCAACTGCGGTAGCGATATACAAACGAGAATTTCGTGATGGCATTCCTACACCCCGTGTATGAGGGATCGTGTGGCTGAGACAGATAGTATAAACATCTCTCGCGAGTTATAAACGTTGAGCATTTACTTTTTTTTTTAGCCGCTTGATATTAATAAAATACCCATTTGCGCGATCGTTCCGTCAGATGGTAAAGTGAATTCGAATTAAATCAGCTATTTATATCAACCAAGAAAAAATCTAAAAAAGAAAAAACTATCTTCGCTCATATTATTGCGCTTTTCTAGTTTACCAATAGTTTTTATTTATAGCACTCGCGCGTCGCGTAAAAAAAAGAGCAAACGCGTTACAAAAAAAAAAAAGACGAGGGCGGTAAATAAGCCTCATTACATCGTTTCACGCGCGAGAGAGCTAATATAAGCCTATATCGGATAATCGCTCGCGTATGTGCTTACGCGAGCGCCTCACACTTGAATCGCGCACACCCTCAAAGCAGTCGGCGGCGGCGGCTGCCGGCGTCTAGCTCAACTGGAGCACACTTACACATACACACACATGTAGGAAAATCGAGATAAAAAAAATTCTAGAGAGAAAGGGAGAAGGGGACGATCGATTCCGAAGGCATATAACCGAGGCACTGCCCTCTCCTCGGTCGTCGTCGTCGTCTGGCGCACACGCACACTATTAACCGTATCTAGCTATACAGGGATGTGCCAGAAAAAGAAACGGAAGAGATAAGGCGGCTCTTTTTTTGCGACGTTTTTGTTTTGGTCCTTTCCGTTCGCTGTGGGGTGGCTCTTCAAGAGAGTTTAGGGGTCATTCTTTTGTGTGTGTTTGTGTGGTAGAATTTTAGTTTGTACGATATGTCGCGAGGGAATGAAATCTAGACTCGAGGGGTCGATTGATTGTAACGGAGAGTAATTGTGTTTTCGATTGGATTGCTTTTCAATTCGATCTGCGAATGTTTAGTGAAATTGTTATGGGTAGACTGGAATGTTTTATTATCGAAGAGGCAGTAGTTTGGCGCGTTCGCAAATTTTTCACAATGGTAATGGCGATTTATATATTTATAATCAAAAATTTTGAAAATATATAACGAGTCGTTAAAATGTTACTGGAAGTTTTGAGAAAACAAGGCTACAAACCATCTAGCGGATAAATCGAGTACAAACAAATAAATCCCTTTGACAAATATACTTGGCATTAACACTTATCACTACGTAGAAAGTATTGTTCATTGTATTCTACATCACAGCAACAACAGTACCAGCAGCAGCAGCAGTGTACCCAATTAAAAACAAACAAACGCATTCGTTCAACTAAAAGCCGCAATAAATTCAACCCTCTTTCCCAAACGAAATATCCGCACTGCGAAAAGGGGAAAACGTTCGGTGAAATTCTCTCCGCTTCCAAAAATACAAGGCAATTACAGACGCAAGCACAGGCTAAATCACGAAAATCCATGGCATGAAAATAAAAGCCTTGATGTAAGTAGATTTGCACCGACGAATGAAGGAGAGAGAAAAAAAAATAAACGACGACACACGGCGGAAAGGTAATGGACGCAGAACCGAAAAAAAAAGAAATAAAAAACAAGAAGCAATGAAGAGGAGAGTGTATCAGGAGGACGTGCAACGACTTGCTGGGCTTTCGGTCGTCGGGCGTCGAGCCAAAAACTCGCGAGAGACCGAGATACGAACTGCATTATTACGGTATTATCGAAGTCACCTGGTATAATTGGATCTCGCTTTGTGAGAGATGTTGTATTTTTGGACTTCTTGTTTGGCTGTTATACGGTAGAGTGGATCAAAGGGACTCCAGTCGGTGAATTGTAATTACAATTTTCGTATTTTCGTGCATGTGTGCTTTTGATTTCGTAATGGGGAATTAATGAGAATAGTAAATTTTCTTTCAGTAACTTTTGTAAAAAGAAGCTGTTAGAACGTTGTGCAAACTTCAAAAGAAATTTTTTTCAATCAAAAAACATATTTTTTCAGAACCTTTCACTTTCGATCGAGACATATGTCATAACAAATTCGATTATTTCGCCAACTCAGCGCTCGACAAACCAAGAGGATAAAAGGCTTCGCCAAAGCAGAAAAAATAACATTTTCTCGCGGTGCTCGTCAATTTAGCGAGCTTTACTTCTCTCGGCTGAAGAGAAAAAAGAAGGACGTCAGCAGCATCACTCGACCGGGTAAAGAGGGAAAAAGAAGAGATAAAAAAATCACCTCGTGGAAAGAGAAAAAAAAAAACGCACAAAAGGCTGCGCGCGAGTGGAAAAAAAAGGAGATAGAGAGTCGAGTCTTAAAGTGCGACGCGGGAAGTTGCTCTTTTTCTCGTTTTGTCACGTGCTTTTGACTCGGCCGAGTCATTTGAATTTGACGCGAGAGGATAAACATATTGAGAGGGAAAGATGAGGAGGATGCTTTTTCAATAACGCGGAAGAAAAATCTTTTAAAAGCACTTGGCTGTAAGTAATTCTTGGGAAAGATGGCGTGTTTTTCTTTTTTTTTCGAAAGGTTATGGAATATATTAAGAATTTTTACAAAAATAATTGACAACCGCTGTTTCGTTAGTAATATTTATTTTGAAAAGAAGTATCAAAAAACCCATTTAAATTCCACACCAAAGTCGAAACACTACTCTTCAATTTCGCACTCCCACGTCAATTCGTCTTCGAAAGGACACTCGCGAGATATATCGCCGACAAACATTGAAAAAAAGCTGCCAATCTGTCACAAGCCAAAAATAATGTTCGGCACACGAAGGCATCTCGCAGTTTCACTCTTTCGAAAAAAAAGAGAGTTCGCGTCGGGTGCACATCGGCTGGTTTATTATTTGTATTCGTGGGCGTGACGTCCCTTCTTTTTTTTTTACTGTCGATGAAAAAAAAAAGAAAAAAGAAAAACGTATTTGCCAGAGGCTCGTAAAAGTCTTGGAATTCGTCAGTGAGTTTATACGAACTTTGACCTCAACAGGCAAGAAGTACGTCTTGCGTCACGTTTGTTGCGTGTACGAGGCGTTCCATTTTCGGGGTGAGTTATACGCGACGCGCCAGCCGTGTGGTTTACTTCCTCGTACTGTTACTGTATGTCCGCGATGTCGATTATCCTTCTTTCAAGAGAGTTTCTTTTCTTTTTTTAGCTCGCTTAGTGAGCTCTGCAGTTTTTGTTTTGGTAATTTATGCATTTTTGTTTGTTACGTGTTGCGAAAGTAAAAGAATTTAAGAGAATCTCGTATCAAAGTAATTAGAATAGAAACGATATCCACTTACTCACCTTCATAATCAGATTGGGATGATTAATTCTTTAATAATTGAAAAAAAAAATTTAACAAAAGTCAACTTGCATCCTACTTTATTTTAGTCAAACCCAATTTACTTCACAGTAAAATTACAACATACCGAAAGCCATCTACATCGAAATTACTGAAACAATTTGCACGCCAAAAATGAATCAACGAAAAGTTTCGTGAGCCGAATAATAAAACGCCCAATAATATGAAAAACGGAGCTGCCTAACCACCGCGAAATAAAAATTATTCACCAAACCTCTCACATTAAGGTCACCCAACAAAACCAAAATGAAGTAGGCTATCAGCGCGGTCGATCTAAAAAAAAGGAAGATTTTTTTCCTCGTTCGAAATAGGCAAATTACGCGCGTTTGCACGTGCGAAAGCACACAAGCATCGATTGGCGCCTTTCGTGCCTCGGCACTCTCTTCGATCGTCCTACTTAACCGGGCAGCCCTTACATACACACACGTGCTTTTCTAACGAGTCCGAGCATAATTCATACATACGTACGTTGACGAAGGGATAGAAAATATAGAGCGATTGTTATTTATTACAAGGGTTTGTTGACGTTTACTTTTTTTTTATTATTCGTGTGTGATTTTCAACGCTTGTTAACCTGCTTTCATTGGTGAGGATAATAAAGTTCCTATTTTAGTTCGGAATTAAAGTAACAAACATAAAATTCGGCTTTTCCTTATAAATATAGTATTATCGCAAGTGATCGCATTTATTTTCCAAAAAATCTCAAAATAATCCTCATTAACTTTTCGCACACTCCACCCAAACAAAAAATCACTTTTACGCTCCTTAATACCAAAAATTCTTGGGATAATGAAGCTTTCAATAATCCACATAATCCCCATAACTCAGCGTAGAGATCCTCCATTAAGAAGGCATTACGCGCAGCCGATCGCGTAAACTGTCTCTCTCTCTCTCTCTCGGAATACCAGTACGACGGTCACGTTTTTCGCGCCTCTCTTTCTATACCTCGCGCATGGAATACTTATATATACATTATGTGCGTCGTCGTGCGTGGGAAAAACTCGGCGTGGAATTATAATCCTCTGTCTCAAGAGACAAACATTTGTTTTTTTTTTCGCATATATGCACATTTCACCGTATATATACAATTATTAATTCTCTCGACCTCCTTCGAACGCCGAATGATCGATTGGTAAAAATGTCGATTTTTTCTCTAGCTTAAGAGGTTATCTCGACGCTGCGGAAAATTGATTAAAGCCGCGTCGCTGCAGAAAGTTTGCGTATGATGGCCTTGATGGATTTCGCTTCTGCATTTTACATTGGCCTTACTTTGTTTCCACTTTGGCTAGACGAGGGAAATGTCGTTTTGATTGAGATTGTCGTTTAGCGGGGGAGAGAGAATTCTACGATGGGATTTTTATAAGCACCGAATTTGATAACATTCGATGAATTATTCATGCCTGTTGAATTTGTAATGAGTGTAGTGTGGATGGATGGTTCGACTATGGCTGATCAAACTCATTTTTTTCTACTTGATTTTTTTTTCTATAGGGGAGGATGAGCGATGAATCGAATTTTTGACGTAAAGAGGAATAAGATAAATCTAAATAAAATAATTCTAATATTTATCAAATTCTGGAATATTCTTTAGTACAAAATTTCATGCTAAAGCAACATTCGTAAACTAAAACTATATCTTCACGCCTGACAGACCTTTAAACGATAATAAAAAAAAAAGCGACTGTAACTCGTCACTGAACCACCAGTTACGCCTCACCCTGAAAAATAAACTATGCCAACGTACACATTGTGCATTTACATTGACGTCCAAGCCGAAGGAATCACCTTATATATGCAAGAGAGACCTTAATCGCAATGGATCGATGGATCACTCGAGCTAATCGGAAATTGCCGACCTCCGTGTATAGTATGTACGTGTGTGTGTGTGTATAGCAAGCAAATCGCGTGACTTGCCACCGAGCTTTTTTTCCATTGTTATCCACACATAAAATTCCCTTCTCGTGCCTGTTACATCCATCAAAAAAATAAATGAAAATAAAACGAGCGATATATAATCTCCACGTGCGTATAAAAACAGGAGTAACGAAATAAAAAAAGAGGTAATCACACATAAGCACACAAGATCATTTTCACCTTCTTCCGGCGTAGTAACCTCCAGTCAAAGTGACTCATCCTTTGAACCGAGAAAAAAAATCTCTTGAAGCTTTCGCTCTTCTGTCTCTCGTTCACTCGGTGGTTCAACGCACGGGCGCCGCTAATGCGCCGCGATATCGATCGGACGACGACGGCAGCAGCAGCAGAAGAAGAAGAAGCAGTAGCAGCAGCAGCCGGTACTCGCCCACTTTTCTCATTTTCAACATCCGATCGAACGAGCTCTCGTTTTGTTACATCGCTGTCAGTAAAGCTCTCTTCGCTCTCGAGTACAACACCACAAACGGCGATGAGTCACTCACACACTAAAACACAGATATACACCCACCGCCGCCACCGCCACCACCAACATCCACGTGCCACAGGGCGTCGTCGCGCCAAATATACGGTGTATATGTATATGTGTACCTCTCTCTCTGCACGCGAAAGAAGCGAAAAAAAATACTATCGACAGTGACCGTGAAATCTTCGAAAAATCACCATGGCAAATCGAAAGCTCTTACAAGTCTATCGTTCAAGCACTAATAGGTTATTTCGAAATCAAAACACGAACTGAGAGAGAGAGAGGTCACGGCACACGCGCGCGCGAGGGTGCGGAGCGTCACTCGCGCACTGCTCGTCGTTTGTAGTATATAGTATAGAAGCGGCTCTCTCTCTACACTCTCCTGGTCGCCGCCACAACATAGCCGGAGCGCAACGGGGCATGCGTGATAAAAGCTTCTCTCCCCCTTGGTTAAAAAGCGCCAGGTGGGAGAGAAAGAGCAATGGGGTTCGCTCTCGACTTTTTTTTTGTTGCAAATTCAAGGTTAACGTTACCCACAAGGTGCATGCAAGCAGATTCTTATCGCTGAGTGGACGAGAGGGGGTGTTGGTCTCTTTTTTTTTCTTCTTTTCTTTACTGCGCGAGGGGTTGAACGAGAGAGGGTTTGGGCGGAAGTCACGGAAATATATAGGCATGATTTGTGACTTTGCGCGAGGACGTTTTATTTTTAATGTGTTGTGTGATTTTGTGGATCTTAAAGATGAGGATTTTATTGGAATTTTGATGTGACTGAAATTATTCGATAATTTTTGAAGTGTCGATATTTGCAAAAGCCTTCAAAGAGACGATAGCAGCGTTTCTAATTTTAATAAACGTTCAACGGTGCATCGAAAAATATACACATATATATATATCTAACCAGAGTAAAGTTACTCAATTGTAAATTTTTAGCATGTAGCGACCCATCTTGTGTTAGGTATTATAAGTATACTCCAAGGTATTAATAGAATCATTTAATTTCGATGCTAACTCACCGCGAGATTAATTGAATCGTCAAGGTATTGTCAAATCCAATTTGCAATATATGGAAGTATAATATTCGAAGGTTATTAACAGCTGAATCAGAATATTACTGACCTTCACTACTAATTATAATCCCAAAAATCAAATCAAGCATTTTCAGATTATATTCTAGTATTATAAAAAATCGATTACCCAGTCGATTAACCAATCAACGATATCCGAGCAAATAAAATTGAGCAATATAAAAATCCACCCAACGATTTCACCGTCAAATGCAAATTCACTATAGCCCACGAAATCCTCGTCAAAAGTTAAATTTCGCGTGAAGTTATAGCCGCGCAGCAGCCTAATCAACGCGTATAAATCGAGTTGGCTAGCTCCCCCCAAAAAGAAAAAGAGAGAAAGAGAACGAAAAAGAAAGCTCGTGCATGCGTGATTTTATTATCCAGCGGACAATCATGCGGTTTATATGCGTATATATATATGAGAGGGTGCAATCGTATCGTTTATTGCATTAGCGACGCGCGAACTGGTCGCCTATAAAGCTTTGTGAGAGCAGCGAGTAATTGAGCGTGCGATGCATTCTCTCTCTCGATCTCGATGTGTGACTGACTTCTAGACTTTTTTTTTATTTGACGAAAATTTCAAAATTATATTGTTATCGGTCACGCGATGACTTACTTTTAAACTGCTGCGGTTGTTTAATTGGCTTTCAAGGGGATTAGAGTTAACGGGACAAGAGCTAATTTGTCGTATGTGTGTGTGTGTGTATGTGTTTGTTGAGGGAATGAGAATCAGTGTTATGTCGGACGAGAAAAAAACGAGAACTATGAAGAAATCGATTTGAAAGTAAGACAAAGTACTTCAGGTTTTAATATTCCTTAATGATTTGAAGATATGAATCGCAAGTTGTCGAGATTCAGCATTGTAAACAAATGGTGAGGAAGTTTTTCATAGCGGTAGCGTCATCTAACGGAAGATCCTTGAAGTCCCGCAACTCTCTCCAACGTCGCCGCGGCGTTACCGTTTTACCATGCTTTAGTATATGACTTTCTCGTCGGTGCACCGACGCGTGGGAGGTCGGCAACTCTCATTCATCCGATTTTACGATAAAAAAAGTCATTGTCAACATTGCTACTGTATAAACATTGAATTTCAATGGATTTTTAAGTAGTTTATTTCTGAAGAAATGAATGCTTGAAAATTTTACGGTATAGCAATGAGTTGGCTTCTTCCGCAAGCTTATTTGAATTAGATTAATTTTATAACCGAGCGAATAATAGTTTCTCTGTACGAGAAATATTTGAGCGTATTCTAAATGTAAAAGTCAAGTAAGTTCATGTCAAACACCGCTATGCGATTCAGGATGTAATCAGATTTTTATTCTTGAAATGAATCTTGAAAGCTCGAAAAAAGCAGCAAACGCATAAAGTATTAATTTTCGGTGGTCATGTACGATTAAACAGCGATAACTTATAATGTATTCATCAAGCTAAGTTTTTAAAAGATAAGTTTTTTAAAATCATCACCTTTGGCTAGGTTACCGTAAAGTTACTGAAAAATATTCACGAGACTTTTAAGTGACTTGTCCCTTAACTATAAACTCAAAACTTCGCGAAAGCTTCCTTAAAACAAAGTCCACATTTTAGCAACCCTCATTTATGCAAGCACTTACACCACTAAAAGCTTAGGTAGATCGAGTCGTCACACCTGCGCGCGCCCGCGCCGGCTATGTATATATTCGTCGTAGTTGTCGTCAAATCAAGCATGAAATCCAATCGCGTTGTATATAGGCGAGACGAGCTTTTGTCTCTCTATAAACGATTGCGTACGTTGGCCGCGCGTCGGACGGAAAGGTGGGAAGGGCACGAAAAAAAAATCGCCTGCAAAATTGCGAAACGAGCTATCGACGAAATATTAATGCTTCGTGACTCACATTGCTGTGTATACATCTATCTACTAACAGATGGTTACTTTTGTGTGTGCAAGTTTGATGTATGGGCAATAGGCTGGATTGGTTTTTTTTTTATTTTTGATCGAGGGTGTAGATGAGGGTGTGGATGCCTTTTTTTATTTGAAAGAGGCGACATAATGAATTCGTGATAAAATGGAATGTATTGCTTGTCGGTATTATTACTTACTCTTAATGGGACTAACTTGAGTGGGTATATACTACTAAAACTACGAGAATGATTTAAAAAATCATTGCTTGGAGGTCGCGTCACTTTATTTTCGTGCTAAACGAGTGTAACCTTCATTTTTATTAAGCGTTTTCTGCGAAAATATTAATTACCGTGTATATTTTTATCCACAAGCTATAATAATAAAAGCACTAGATATTTTACTAAGAAAACAACGGTAGCACACTTTATTTCTTAACGACACTATATTTTGCTGTTTTTTTTTTGTATAGCAAAACTTGCCAGATTACACATTATTGCCGCGATAAAAAAAGAGAAGAATATATAAGTAAAACCGCTGCTCCTCCGATCTAACCTCTTTTTTCCAAAGTAGCATTTTCCCCGCTAAACGTGTATGCCGCGGCTTCATTGTTCGCGCAAAGCGACAATTTCATTGTCTCTTTTCTGTTGTTGGTGGGTGAGCGCACACGTTTACTACCGAGAAATCGCTCTTTAATTTTCATCTAAATAACTAGCGGTTCGCTTTTTGCACGCGTCTCAACGGCGGCGGCGGCGGCGGATCGATTCGGGACTCTACAATTATTTGCGCTTATCGCGCATTTGCATGGCTAATTGATACTCTGCACGCTTTGCTCTCTCGAGGGAGTTTGTAAGAGAGAGTATACTTACTTATTTACTCGCGATTTCGCTGCTGGAGATCGTCGTCTTTGTGGCTTATAAGAGGTTCGAGTGTGTGGTGAGATTGGAATTTCACATAAGTGGATTTGTACATGGAACTGATATTGCTAATTACGTGAAAGGTTAGTTTTCAAATGTTTTGGATGTGATGGTAAACTCGCAATTAATATCGTTCGTACATAAAAATTGAGCATCGTTTACACAATATACGTGCCCGTACATTCATGACAGTGATTACACAGTTAATGTAGCTTTAATTCATGACGAATTTAAAATCAAATTCTTTACATTTAAGGCACATTTAACGTAAAGTCCATTGAAAATTGTAAGACTGACATCTATTGGCATCATTTTTATCCAATGCATGTATTGGTAATATCAAAACGGAAATTAGAGCTTTTTATTCTTTTGAAATCTATTTTTAAATAATTATTCCATTATTTTTTATTTCTTGCAATTAATACTACTTATTATAACGAATAAATCTAGTAACTTACAATTGATATAGGAATCCAAGAAATATCGGGATTTTTGAGGAAATTCATATTTATTATTCTTTATACAATAAGAAAGCTCATGCTGAATTTATTTATAACATCGAATTCCAGATATTCACGTCAAAATAAAAAATTCTAGAAATTTCAAAATTCAGTCTATTCCAATGTTCGCAATCTGCAATTATCTGCACGCCGAGCGCACCTTGATCGCTGTGTATAGTTGTCGTCAATAATTTTTCATCCATTAAAATAATATGAATAATCAGATTGCGACGAAATTGGAATTCCGCATTGCCTAAACGTTTGCATAACAATGAATCGTAAATCCCCCCATTCCCCCCTCGAAGCTCAAAAATCAAAATAGCCGAAGTCATAATACCCGAAGTATCACGACAAACGTCTTCTCTCATTAGACATGCGCGATCTGTATTCCACGATGCAGGTCTTTGTTTGCTTTTTGAAATCTTTCTCTCTCTCTCTCTCTCTCTCTCTCTCTCTCTCTCCTTCCCCCGTCCCTCTCATGCGATCAATTTTTCGCCAACCGCACGACAGTACTATCGCTGTAAGAAAACTTTCTCTCATGAAAAAAATATCAGCGTGTAGGAAGGCAATTTTCCAAAGATTAGATCGGCGATGACTTTCGGTAAATATAATCCCAATATAGCGTGTATATACGACAAAACGAAACTGTTTGCAAAAGTTACATTATATGATAGTGTAGCACATATCAGTTCTCTCTTAATCGAATTCAGACGTGTGTGTGCGCGCGCACGAGCACTGAAGCGAGTAATTTCCGAACACAAAATCGTTCGGCGCAGGAAGTGTGGAAAAGTCGAATGGCGACTGGTACCAATTGAAATTGTGCCGGCGGAAGTTTGATGATTCATTACACAGCACTGTATTGCCGCGCGCAAGCGCGCCTCGGAAAACAATTTGCGAACCATTCACTTCGCGACTCTTTTTTTTTTTACGTTTTGGTATTGTTTTTTGCTGACATTGTGCAACGTTTGTTGTTTTTTTTTTTAAATTGAAATGCGAATTACCTTGCGAAATTGTCGACGTGTCGACGAGTTAAAAATACATGACAAATGTAAACTGTGTATTCGTGTAGAGAAAAAAAAATCCTTTGGATTAGAAAAGGATCTTTCGTGGCCAATTTTGTGTCAAAACCGATAGATTTATCTGACTTGAAAAAATTCTTCAATTTTAGACTTCATAATTCGGAATATTTTTTGAATAGTAGACATGTCACTAAAGTGCAATCAAAAGCTATCTATCGGCGTTAGATCTACAGCACAATTCTCATTTGAAATTTATAAGAAAAACTTCGAATTATACTCGACAAAACATAAAGAACCAACTATCCTAACGCGATTAAGAACAAACAAAAAATAGTAGCTCGTTACTTTCCGTCAGCAAATGAAGTCGAACGAACGAACGAACGCGCAGTTAAGAATTATACGCGCGGGCGGGAGCGAAGGAAAAGGAGGAGGATACATCCTTCGCACAGTTAGAGCGTGATGCACTAGCGCGCGAACTGGTCGGTTTTAATAACGTAATAAACCATGATAAGCATCGTGATCTCTTTTAACTCCTCTTCGCCGAGCGTTGTTATTATTATGTATACTGCTGGCGCCTCTTTCTTTGTTTCTTTCTTTTTTTATTATTATTATTATTATTATTATTATTATCGCGGTGTGTCTTACTTGCAGACGAGTCTGAAAGCACGGTTTTTTTTATTATTTTTTAAAGTCACCAGTGTTTGAAAATAGAAAGTTAAGAGAATGTAAATAGACAATGATCGAAACGAAAAAGGAAAAAAAAATGGGGAATTATATTACATTTCCGTGAAGTAATAATGCTTAAGTTACTCGGCGGTGATGCAACACGCGAAAAATTAAGAAAAAAACAAGCAACACTTTAGTATCCGCGCATGAGCTCGGAAAATTACAAAATTCGAAGCCATAAAATCGTTAAGTATACGGTGGGAAAGCCATAGTCTATATCGAATAATTCGGTGAAATTGATTTAAACACTTCTATAACGAGAAAGAAAAAAACTGAAATTTCAACTTGATCGAGTTTACTTTTTGTGGATGATTTGTAATACGGGAGAAAGGCAAACGAAGCAAAAAAAAAAAAAAAAAAAAAAAGAAGAGAACACACGAGACTAATTACACGGAAGGCATTGTTCTTCTGTACAGAGCTTCCCAAGGAAACTCCGTCGTCCGGAGTGTATTAAATGTCGCGCTTCTTTTTTTTCCTTTTGTATCGTTTAGAGATCGGTAAAGAACATCACTTATATCGATGCCACACGACAGATTTTTAATGGAGGTTTTAACATACTTTTAACCCAAACCCCATCACTGTTCTTAATTCTCGAAAGAATTTACCGTTTGCCTGCTCGAAACAATTCCTCGATGAACTAAAACCAAACGAATGCACGATGCGCTTCCGTCGACATTGAGGAACCGCGCGAAACACAATGGTGCCATTCCGTAAGTTTGCTCGGTGAAAACTGCCTTAATTGCATACACACACATACTCATCAAGTGGTCCTTACGTGCCGTAAATCGACACAAGATCTTACGAATGTTACGACTTCCGTGGCAGAATGAAAAAAAAAAAAAGAAGCAAACTTCGCGCGGTGAGCGATGTCCGAATTAAACACGTCTGATTAAAATTCAAAGGCTTATCGCCGCGCACTGTTGTTGCACTTCCTATAACGGCGTTTAACGAGGATTACATATATGTGTGTATGTGTGTTTGTATAGAACTATTCTTCGAGCGTGTAATTAATGAACTGCGTTAAATATATGACAGACTTTTCTTTTTTTTATTATCACGATAGAACAACGGAAAACAAAACAATTTACCTTTCCAAGCGATTCACCCGTATAATTATATACAGAAGAAGCCAAACGGAAAATCAGCTGTCTCCGGGCTACTTTGTAAAAGCCCTTGTATATATACACGCGAGAGAGTGGTGTTACTCTGCTTTCGATTTCGATGCGCGCGGCGCGGGGACAAGGTCAAGTTCGGCATTGGATATATAGAAAATAGCATCTTCGCGAAACACCTGCTTTCTCTCTCGCGCGCGCACGAGAGCGAGAGAAACAAAACGTGCGGAACGTATAATATATCGCGGAGTCATCGTTATTTCGCACCTTTTGAGTATATATCTCGTCGATGTATATACAGCGATGCTTGTTAGCGAATTTTTTTTTGTTTTTTTTTTCGTGAGATGAATAGCTTATGTTTATATAAAATGACGGAGTGAAGATTGAAAATGGAAACTTCACTGCTCACCGATGAATGAAGTAAACGACATGTATATATAACGTCGCACTTTCTCAAACCACACGATCCTTTTTCTCAAGTTCAAAGTCTAATATGCATACATAATGAAGTCACATATTCGCGTTGATGCACACAATCATATCGAAAAACCGCAAGACATATAAACCTGAACCTTGAAAGGAAAAACCTATTGCGGATTAGAATATTTAGGTCTGATGTTTTATATATATACATTGAGTAAAAAGCGCGTGGAAAGGGTATGCCAACGATGTAGAGCGCGCCGCTGCTCAAAGCGTGTAAAGACAATAGGCGAGATACGAAATTTCACTTTAAACTTTCGCTGCTAATTAATTGGAAGCGTTTGATCACTAAAGCGCAAACAGCATGTATGTACGTGTGTGTATATGTATGTGTCCCCTTCGAGTTTCAAAGCTATATAATCACGATATACGAATCGAAGGGACTAACTCTCTTGGGGTGAAAGGACTATGAGTATCTACGCGAACAACTGCTTTATATTGGAATTAGGTTATTTAGAACGGCCTTTTTTTTCTCTATTGCTCTTGGTAGTTACTTCGATCTGATATTGGTGGTTTTTTTTTCTGGTGATAAACGGGCAATTTTTGAGTTATTTTTTATTTTTCAGTAAATTTTTATTTTATTTATCGTGAATATGGACTTTTATTTTATCTTAATTATTCAGTTGAGTTGTCTGGATGTTTTTAGAAATTGTGAAACGATATATTATGTACTACAGAAAATTATATCTTTTATGATAACAGAAAAAATATTTATCGTCAGAAACCTCATAGTTTTTCCATATTACACTGATTTTCATTAAATTTGTTCAATAAATTTCAGCAGTTTTCAATATTTCAGTCAAGTGTTTCGCACACGGGAAAATCTACTTGAGGATCCATCTTTCGGCGACTCTCCAAATAATCAAAATAAAACACAGCAATAGACGAGTCCTGTACGAGGAAAAATCAATAACCCGAAGGATATGTAAATTTTAACATAACTTCGATCGATCATTACGCAATAATCATTCGAGAGAGAAAACATCCATATGAAAATATTTCGCGCTCTCTCTCGCGAAAATACCTTCAAACACGACTAAATTAGCAGGCGTCGGTGCACGGACAGCAAACGTGTTTAGTTAACACATAAAAATAACATTCCAACATAGAGGAGCGTGTGTTTGAATATATAGCCTGCACAGCGTGACGATATATATACACACGTACATGTTAAAGTAGCATGAGCCACGGCGCAACCGCGACTTTACCAAGGCCTCAAATCATTCGTTTTAATCGAATTTGTATTATGCACCTAAGAGTCGCATACACACATAGAGAGAGAACACGCCGCCGACAATGACAATTTAAAGCCGCGAATTTTTCTCACTCCGAGCTGTGCGAACGAAAAAAAAATGATGCCGATCGTGCTGTTTATGTATACCTTGTACGACGATATATAAATGGTATGTTGAGCAACACATGGTAAAGGGAGTAATATCAAAGGATTGATCGTTAATCGAGGGACAAAGAATTTTATCCGCTTACATGAATTGCACCTTCTTTTTTTTTGTTATTTTGATTGCTCGACCTTTTATATCTCAATAAGGATTTGTAAAGTTCGCACTCGACGTATATGTAGGCTTTGTAGTTATGTATTTATTGCGGCGATTTTTCATGTCGGAAATATATAAATGTAGTTTGGAATGTATTTATTATTGGAATTTTAATATGATAAATGAGATTTAAAATGTTCCCAAATAGACGGTCTCCTAGTTAATTTCCTGATTCCAGAAAAAATGTGACAATCATTTTTTAGCACAACAAAATATTTATTCAGATTGTATATTTATTCTACAGCTTATACGTAATTTGAACGTGTGAAAGTTTATGCAACACCATCTCTGAACTACAATGTAAACGAAATCTCGCAGCGATGTCGTACTACATAATCATGCTATAAAAACCGATTTTATCGGCATCATGAGAAAAAAAAGCGATTAAAGCAGTCTTAATTTTATCCTGATAAGAATCTTATCTCATATTTTCTGACCATGCTATAATACGAATAATTACGAAAAACGTCGTTAAAAAAAGGTCCAACTATAATTTTCATTTTCCGTTATTTTTTATTGTATATCAAAAGTCAAATTTTCAACAACAAAAAAACTATCCTTCATACAACTTGCAACTCACTCAAAAAACATGTAAATTCATTTCGTCGTAAACCACCCAAACTGTCAACAGCCTAAAAAAAAACTCAACGAGACATACGCCAGAGAGCCAAAAAAAAAAAAAGAAGAAGAAGAAGTCCGCGGAATTTCGCAGTACGCGTCGAAATCGTAATAAGGCAGCAGAGAGAGAGAGAGGTACGGCATTTTTTTGTTGCCGCGAGCGCGTAAAACGTTTGCAAAACTAACTTTTGTATTCCGAGCGAGTTTCCGCGCTGTGGGCGCGCACGCGCGTACCAAAGTTTTTCAATTAGTCGCGAGCTATATATGCATCTTTTTTTTTTTGACTTGTTTTCTCGCGTGCGCGTTTCGACGAATTGCAACGAGTTTGTCCAAATGTATTCGCGTTTTGTGTGCACGGAGACTTTAAAAAGAACGTGCGCGCGCTTGATTGATTATTCGTCATTTTAACGGCCGAATAAGGATTCAAGTCTGCGGTGTACTTTGAAGAAAAAAAAAGTCGCATTGATTTATAGTACGAAAGTTGTTTAATTTTCATTTCCAAATAAAAAAATGTACTTTAATGTCTATGAAAGTACAGAATTCACCGTCAAAAGAGCAACACGTAAACGCCGCGCAGCGAGAATTATAAACCCAAAAAGGCGTACAAAACTCAAACTGTCTCTTAAGCAAAATCAAGGTTTATTTATAAACGTAAAGCATGTGCGTATAGCTCTAGGATCTATCTATATTTACAGCAACGTATATACACACAGATATGCGTCGTCGTCGTCCGCGCCCCGTTACGTAATGCAATATGAAGAATATATATACGCGCTCGCGCAGATGTACATATACGCGCGTGGAATCATTCCTTTTAACTGCTCAAACAAGAAGATTCGCGCTGACGTGCATATCATCTGCGCGACATAGATTTATTATCCTTATATGACTGACGGCGAAGATGCACACCACGCGCCCGTTGATTTACGGCGTGTATCAAAACATTACTAGCGATATACACACACACGTACTATAACAAATGACCGATCCGATCTGCTCGAGTGAGAGAACGTTTTGTTTGCAACGAGTCATTGGATAATTTGTCGAGTTTCTATTTTTTTTTTCGAGTGAGAGCGATTGGTGAGTATGAAATTGCTGTGTATATTTGAGAAATATGGACGACACAATCAATGCTACGAGAACATTGATTTGGACAACGCTTTTTTCAATTGTACTAATCGTGATGCGAAAAAAAAAAAATTCTTTTTTACGAGGCACATAAGTTACGGTTTAGAGTGGCGTCATAACTGAGTGCGTTAATATGCGCATCGATTGGCTTCAACTGCAATTGAAGGACGATATTACGCGTTCTTCTTTTAGATGCAAAAACGTGCCATGTGTTAAAATAGACGATGTGTTATTAGCTGCTGATGCAAAAGTGTCGAGTTGGACTATATCGAGATGATTAAGTGCGAGAATATGTAACTAATGGCAATTTTTTTTCATATTCAACGATGTAAGCAAATTTTTCGAATGAATTTTTCTAATTGAAATTTTTGAATACAGAGGCTTAGGGGCCGATTTTGACTCACACCTAAGAGTGTCGTCGTCAAAAGATAAATTTCTGCACATGAATAACACAGTGAGCATAATGAATTCAGAGAAACTAAATAGATAACGGTTTGAGATCAGCATGATTTCTATTTGGGTAATTTAAATACATAAATCCTAAAAACTACCACTTCATTTAAATTAAAAACAAAATAAAAAATTCAAATTTTTTTCGCACACTTTTTTCTCTCGCAAGTTAATCATCCCGAACAACGCGTTTTAATAACTCTACCTCCACCCAAAACAACAAAAAAAGCACAGCCACAAATTGTAAATAATTAGTCACTGTCAATCGAAAAAAAAGTACGAAAAGAAAAAAATATCGAAGCGGGCGATGGATATGAACCACACGTACCAAAGCGCTGAATCAGCATTCTATATATCCCCCATATATGTATACACGATGCCGCTTCTCTTTCACGCAAAGGCATATCGTTACTCCTTTATGAACCCACCCGCACGGCAGAAAAATTCTTTATTTTTTCTTTCTTCAAGCAAAGAAGGAATAAAGAAAGGAAGAAAGCAAGAAAAAAAAGAAGAAGAAAGGTTCCCCTTCCTCTCACCACGCACGCACAGGTATAGGATTTACGAAGAGGGTCCAGCTTACAGGTCAGCAAGACGGTTCATGGCCGCCGTTGGCATATGGCACGTATATATACTCTCGTAAGCAGCAGCAGCAACAGCAGCAGTAAGTACATCGACAAATGAATTGTTCATTGCTTATATGGCTGATTTAATAAGTGAACGTGCGCCGTGTGTGTCTGTGCCGCGCGCAACGTTAAAGTAAGCGTGAAAATCCACAGCGGCACGGCTGTTGTAAAGTAAATCGGCACACATGTATACGTAATCGTCATGGTCTGCTATTCGCGCTTTTTTGTTTTTTTTTTTTGTTATTCTCTATACGCAATTATCCAATTAGCGCGGGTTTCTTCCATTTTACGAGTAGCCCGATAATTATGTGTGGCGATTCTGTTGAGATATCCCGAGATTTTTCGGGGATGTAGTGCGCGACGTCGTTATAGCTTCTTCTTCATCTTCTTCTGGGTGGTCGCTCGTTTATGAAAATTTAGTTGGGAGATTCTTCTTTTTTCTCTCGAGGGTTGTTAATTGACGGACCGAGGCGATCATCTATTATTTAAATTAGTAAGATGGCTATAAGCAGTTTAGAACTTAAAGATTTTTTTTTAGTATTCACTGTATATAAATAATTGTACCGAGTGTAGATTAATCTATAAACGCAACCAAGGCAATTAATAAAATACAAATGAGGAACGAACGAAGTAGAAAGTATGCACATTGTAACCGCGTATATAAGATCGTTATCTAAATAACACAACATTATAAATTGAAAACGAAAACAAACTCAGAGAGAAAGAATTTCCGAGTTTATTAGAGCGGTAATTATTTTCCAATAAAACGGGAGTATCAAAGATCGAATAGCGCGCAAAAAAAAAAAAGAAAGAAAAAGATGCGTTACGTTCGAGAACAAAAGATAATTTCCTAATATCCGCGAAACTCTCTCGTTGGTTTCCGCCAACGTCCATAGATCTGATTGGCATGATAAAAAAGAAAGCCCACGGTAATAATAGACCGAAAAATCGAGGCCGCCGCCGCCGCCGCCGTCTTCGTAACAATCAATCGATGTTGAGTATATATCTCGAGGGCGTTTTTGCGCGGCAAAGGATTTGACCGATTTTCCGCGCGTGTGTATGTACCATGATTCCGCGCTCACGTGGAATTTTCAATTTGCCCGCATCCTTTGATATGTCCCGTTATAACGTGCACTGATCACTGAAGTACAAGCTCGATTACTGCGCTGTTTGTCCTCCAGTATAGGTCTGACTTTTTTTTCTTTTGTATAAAACTGATTGCGAGTAATGATATTAGTGTAATTTTTTCAAATAAATTTGAACAATTTCGCAGAGTAATGTATGAATTTTGAAAAAATGTAACTATAACGGGAATTTCAAACTACATTTTTATCGAGCAAACGATGATAATAAAGAATCAAGCAATTTCCGAAGTATGAGAGAGACCTTGAAACGTTATGAGAAAATTATTGTTACAGTTGTGTGTGTGCCACGCTTTGCGAGCATATCTTTTACAAGACCGGATCCAATTATTGTGATCCAGGTGGAGGTGTATTATAAATGTCAGTTATTCCCACGATAATTAAAAGATCTGCATTTGAGGCACGAAGCTCGGCTCGTTAATTTCAATTCAATCGGAAACTGCGCGCAGAATAAAGCTCACAGTCGCGCACTGAGAGAAGTCGAGCAAAAGCTGTTGTATAAAGATAAGAATCTGTACTTTCAAATTTTCTCGAATTGGCGATGTAGTTTTTTTTTTAATTCTTTGCCTTATCGGACAATGTATGTACAAGCGTGGGTGAAACTTTTTATTTCTTTTATGGATTTCCTGTATTCGTTTTATTTAAACAAAATGAAATACTTTGCGGCATGTTTAAAGTTTACAAAAAAAAATATAAAACACACCCACAATTATTTTTATTAAATAAAAAGAATTCCCATCGACCAATAATTTTCAAAGCCTACATAAAAAAGTTCTCACGAACTCGGAAAAAAAAAATAAAACGCGATCGTTAGCCTAAATGCAGTAAAACACGCGCTTGTATACGATTATAAAAGACTCGACGATCGACGAGGCGACGAAAGAAGAGGGGGAATCACGAAAAATATATCACGCGGAAGTGTGATGATGGAAACGACTTCTTTGAAACTATATACGCGCCCGCGCGGCCGATCAATCGTAATCCATTCTGGAGGCTATGCGTTTTAACGCGCGCTCGCGCTTCTCGACTCACGAAGACGATTACCTGCTTGTGACTGCAATCTGCATACGATTTCATAGATGTACTATGCTAAGCAACGCGGAAAACAAAAAACGAGCAACGGCGTTTTTTTTTCGAACGGTGTTTGAATTTGGTTGGATACTTTTAAATGCTTTGGAATTAATGAAGATAACGTGTAACGGAAAACAATGATCAATGAATTTTTGAATGTTTGCTGACGGTAAATGAAAACGGCGTTTAACGATAATGGCGCTAATAAATTTGGAAAAAAAAAGGACGACAGAAGAATCGAACGGGACACTGTGTAATATGCAGCCATTACATTATTTCAATGCAAATTGCGCAAGTCAAAGTTGAATATTTGTTAAATTTCTCATTTTATTAAAAAACAATCAATTTCCAAAAAAAAAGATCACTCAACTCTCACCTATAATCCTTAACAAGACACAAACACCATCCGAAAACGCATGTATAATTTAATAATCCGAAGAAGCTTTTCTCAATATCCTCGAGCAGTCGCGCTAAGAAGAAACTACAGAACTCTATATATAGGCAATTCATCACCTGCCAACCATACCGAAACTACCTCGCGCATGTACGTTACACACACAAGCGGCGGTAAATCTTTTGAGCGGCCCTATCGGCCGACAGAATTTATTCCGGATACCTAATGAGAGAACATGTAGCTTCCCTATTATTTACTGTTAGAGCGCCAAGTCGACGAGCTGTAATTTCGAGACAGAAAGATTGTCAAGGAAGCGAAGTTGCACCTTTTAGGAGCCTCTTAACTTTTAGATGCACTTCGCCGCAACGCCGCTGCCTGCTGCCTGCTGCTGCTACACGATTAATGGCTCTGGTATACCCATCATCCACTATAACCTTCGCGCTAATCAGACTAACAGTGTATATCCGAGATTATTATTAGCGGGATCGCTGTGTTTTGATCGTTAAATTTCATGGTGCCGCGCGTGTGTTTCGTTGTGGGATTAGATATGATTATCAAAAATTTTAAATTTGTCGGACAATGCTTCGCGAACGAGTGAGTTCTGTAAAAATTATATGATTTACTGTGTAGTTAGTAACTGTTACTTCTTCTTTTTTTTTTGTTGACAGGTGGTCGTCGAAAGTTTTCTAACTACGTTTTAATGGGCGAGACTTTTCCTGGTATTGTGAAAAATTGTGAGAAGATAAAAAAAAAGCGGTAATGTAATTTTAAACGAGGTAATTTGTCGCGAGCTCGAGTACAACGGACGTTATTCGATGTTACATTCAGAGAAATGGGTCGAAACGTAGAATTTTAGTTGCCAAAAAATAATTTTTCTTTTTCTTCAACCAAATATCAACGAAATAAAACTGACAGTTCCGACTGAATAAGTCGTCACGCCAACACGAATATCCTCAACACCTCTTTTTACCCACGGGAGTTAAACATCTCGCGCTCTAAAAAAAAACGAATATATACTTCACACTGCGACGACTTTCCTCTCGATGCATCGTAGAGCATTGCACAACTTTCAGGGGGGGAATAATATATATATACACACAGTGGCAAAACAGTGAAAGCCGAGCAGAGCGAGTATAGCGCCGAGCGCGCGACAAAGTGTATCACTCACCGGAAAGTTTCGTATTCCGAGGCGCACCTTGGAGTACTTCTTCATCAAGACTCGCCAGAGGACGTAGGCCATGGCTATAGGCTTGCTTTTTTTTATATAAACTCTCCTCGACTCTTCGGGCTATTCAACTTCTCGCTGTAGCGGCATATCACACACACACACTCTGCGAGCCCGGAAGTCGAGGCTGTCGTTACGCGTACGCACCTTGATATCTCTCTTTATTCTTCTTTTTTTCTCTCCTAAAGCCACCTGCAGCTGCAGAAGCCTAAGGGTCGATCGTGTTCATCCTCGCTCATTGCTTTTCGATCGTTTGCTGCAAGCTGGAATAGAAAAAAAAAAATTGTTCACGGTGATTAGGCTTTAGCGGTCAAGAGTATATCATTATTTGTTTTTGAATTGGTAAATTTCTTTTTTTTTTCTCTTGAGATGGTGATGTGGCATTGAAATGTAAGTTGACAGCCACGTGAGAATATTTTTTTTTCTCGATCTAAGATAGCGAATTGCAAAATCTTCGACGAAGTCTCGTTTTATACAAAGTATTGCATTTATAAACAATAACAATAATAAAAAAAAGCGTTTAGAAATTATACGGTGAGTGAAATAAAAGTGTTTTTAATTTTTTTTTCCCACCTGACAATTCAGCGCTCATTGCTAAATCTATTCAAAGTCAATACCGATTTCCCATTAACGTATCAATCTTTTTTCATCGCGCACACCGCGATCAATCGCGAAATCGCGAAGCCAACAACTGGCGGAGCGAAGAATAATTCGCATAAAATGGTCAGAGTTGATTTTCTCACGTATTATAGATCTTCCGCGTTTTATGTATCTCGTCGCGGTAATCTCTCGCGCGACGAGAGGAAAAGAAAACTTTCCAAACGTGAGAGAACACACAAAAGAGACCTCTCTCTTTACGTTTTTCGTGAATTCCTCATTTGCATGTCAATAGAATGTCCCCCCCTCCCTCCTACATACATCGAAAACCCTCATCGCACTCTCACCGTTATAACGTCATAACGCATATGACGAAATTCTTAAAAAAAAACACACTTTTCTGGGGTCTAGAATGGCACAAATTTTTTTTATGCTAAGGCTTCCGGACCTTTTTCCTCTTCTTTTTGAAGGTATATAGTGTCAGAAAATGTTCGTGAACATTGGAAAAATCTGCAGGAACTACTTTTTCGGCATTTTTCCATTATAATCAAATGGGCTTTTCTCACAGGAAATAGGCGAAAAACGGCATTTCTTAAAATATTGATTTCTCGGCTTCTAAGACCGCTAGAAACATTTTTGATCAGTCAAAATGATAGCAAAAAAGAAGACCTTTACACAGAAAAAAGTTTCATTCAAAAATAATTATCCGGTGGCAAGGTATCAAGAAAATTGCAAAATAATTACATTTTTAGTTTGTTATTAATATCGGGAAAATGCTGAAATAATATAGTTCCCGAGGACTTTTTCAATGTTCACGAGCATTTTCCGACACTATATAGCTTCAAAAAGAAGAGGAAAAAGGCCCGGAAGCCTTAGCATTAAAACAAATTTTTGCCATTGTATAGACCCCATAAAAGTGTGTTTTTTTAAAGGATTTCGTCATATATAGCTTTCAATTAGAATTGCATTGACAATGTGTCGATATAGTCGTGAATTTTTGTTTACGATCTTACACCGCCCCCATTCACTATACTACTCACTGTGTGTATAAACAATCAACTCTGCCAGAGTTGCGCAACTTCACTGCTGTGCACATTCTTTCACGGTGGACGAGCGCGCGCGCAAAAATATTGTGCAATTTTTTTTTGTTTCTTTTTTTTTTCGTCGTTCGCAAAATCAAAAGTCTTAATAGACTTTGCAAACGTTTCGCGAAGCTGACAGGACAATAAGCTTTTGCGCACGCAAAAGCCGGATTATTACACATTGTCTTAGCCGATTTTTCGATGGGTGGCTTTGAGATAGAGAGAGTTTTACGAGGCGCGCGTTTTAACGGAAGCTGCTTTTATCGTTACGTCATTTTCATTATGAATGCGTTGATATACGTGTGCGTTACGCCTCAATTAGTACATTGTAAAATAGTCGTTAAAAGTTTTTCTTTTCTTCTTTGCATTACGTAAAAAAGTGTATTATAATATAATCGATACCGAAGTGTTCTTTTTTTTTCCTGTCGATTGTAATTAAATGTAAACGTCTACGTGAAAGTTTTGTGTAATATATGTATAGGAAGCGATGAAAATAGCTGAAAATAAATCCAAACGTAAGAAACTCATCGCTGCATTGTCTAGGTGTATATAGTTGAAACGTTTCCGGCTAACAGAGATTCTACTCGCATAACTTGAACGCGCTGCAGCCGGCGATGCTCAAGGCTATACTGTCATAAACGCGCTCGCGCGCGTAAAGTACGAAATCTCCATTTTGCACGGGTATATATCAAGCTTACTTCGAAGCTCACGGCAATGTGAATTTTTTAAGAAATTTTCTCACTACTATATACGTCTCCGACTGTTCGAAGCTTCATTGAAGATTAAATAAATATTTTGATATGCGATTCTCTCAAGGTTAAATGCACAATGCAATTGATGGAAATTCACGTCGCGTAATATAATATGCAGGTGTACTGTTATGTTAATTCTAATAAACATATTCGCAAAGTTCAACGTTCTATAATTTATCGCTGTATTCGAGTGAAAATCTTTCGATATGTATATAGTCTTCCCAACGCAAATTTACATAGTGTTAAATGTGCATGATAATTCAATGGAAAGTTATCGAAAGAAAAAGTATTTTGCGCGCAGCAGCAGTTCGAACAATCTAAGAATCACAATTATGTAAAATAAAAAAAAATTTTCTACAATTGGCAGCAACTCACCAACATGTAATTTTGCGGCCAATCGCCCTTGACTTCTCAGTATTATTTCCTCCGCGGATTGGAACTTCAGTCACGCCGAAGCACAGAAAAAAAAGGTTGAGCTTGTAACATACATTCGAAGTGGAGCGCATGCGCGCCAGCCAAGGGAAAACAAATCCGGCGATTCGATGGAAATTTGAACGAGACACGTTTTTTCAGTGAAATAGCCGTTTTTTCGTACCGACACTACTCGATACTCGCGAACTGCACTTGAGGTCGTTTTTTTTTTTTGTTTTGGAGCTTGATCTTTGACTGATGACTTGCACTGTTTGCTAAACTTTAAATCTTTGAATTTGAATCATTAGGTGTTTGAATGACAACTTGTTTTTGAAAAATAGATGACGATTAGTTTGCGTTGTAACTGTATCTTCCTGTAATTAAAAATGAATCATAGGATACGCTGTGTAAACCTTGAAGGATACGCCGGTCAAAGCTCACTGTCACAAATTTTGTGTAAAAATCAAAACACATTCACTGACAATAATAACGTTTGATATAAAAAAAAATGCTCCAACTTCACAAAATTTGCTCCAAAATCGAAATCCTTGTCATTCAGCACATACAAAAAAAAATCACCCGCACAAAATTTTGTTCACATGTCTTCCCACCAGAAAAAAAAATCCCACACGCACTTTTAACACGCGAATTTACCTACGAAAAAAAAATTAGGAGCGCGCACATCGAAAAAAAAAACCGAGGGAAATAAAAAAAGCCGATCTCGCGCGCGTGCTCGGCTCGCGCGCCGGGAAATAACTGACACAATGCCTTGGCGGCTCGGCTCGGCGAGTCTAGCGCCAGCCGCGCGACCTGTTGGTGGAGAGAGAGCTCTGAGCTATGAAGCGAACGCGCCACAAGCTCCTGCAACAGCAGCAGCAGCAGCCTTCTTCTCTTCCTTCTTTTTATACGTCGTCGGTATATACACACATACATGTGTGTGTGTATCTGTGTGTAAAAGGGCTTGTCTCTCTATTTTTGCCTTTTTCACTTCGGCTTTGTTTCACTCTCTCGCACCGAGAGGGACGGACTTTGGCTGTTCGCACACACACACACAGAGGTGAATTTCTTTTCTTCCTTTTCTTTCTTCTTTTTTTTATGAGATGAGGGCGGCTATACGGGTCGATGCTACTATGGGTAAAACGCGTTGCGCGTTGCGTTGGAAATTTTTGAATTTCAGATTTTACACCTTGGGTAATATTGATAGGTTCCGTGAAAGAGGAAAATGGATTGGAGATTTTTTTTATGTACAATGTTCCGAAAGAAACTTTCTAATGCTACGTGAATTCCAGATTTCCGTATCAACATTATCGTTGGTTTCTTGCTTTCATCGTGAAATTAATTCGATTCATTATCAGAACATCGTGGAAAGTTCTAAAAAAAAAACTTAAATAAAATTCGGTTTCTAAAACAAAACTTCTCTATCTTTCAAAATACATTCTTCACTCTCGAATCTGCATGAATTTTTAATTGATACTAATGATTAAAAAAACAATCGCAGGTGGATTAGCGGAAGCAGATACAAGTGAGAGAGAAGTTCTTCGCGAAATCGCAAACTTACTCTTCCTGTCTCGCGTGCATCGCGACTCTCTCGCTCGCGCCGCGTCTCCAGTCTGTCTGCTTTTATATTCAACGAACGAACGAAACGGCAGTGGCGGTATGGGCAATCATCGTACTCTCCGCCTTTTCGCGCGCGAGCGCCAAGCCTTAATGGCTCTGCAAATGCGCTGCGTGTTTGCGAAAGGCTAACTCGGTATTAAATGCTTCGCGCTTTATATTTTTTATTGTTGTTGTTGTTGTTTTGTTTTGCAATTGTTCGGAAATGTTAATTGCCCCTTTTTCCAATTGAAACAAACAAATAATTGGCTTTTAATTATTATTGATTGTTTGTTCGTTATTATTGCTACAACATTTATACCAAGCGCGGGAACTGATCGGCGTTTCCGGAAAAGAAAAAAACAAAAGACCGATAAATTCACCGCAATTATTCCATTTCGAATTAGCAATTTGCATTTTTCGATAAATGTAGCTGTCTTTCGTTTTTATAAAATTTCACATGCATCCGACGAAAATATTTCAGTGTAGACGACAAATCCATTTTTCGACGGCTCAGTACAGCTTTGCATATGTGAATTGTAAGAATCGAAAAATGCTCGTTATAAAAATGGACCTTCGTCATTAATATCACTTATCGTTTATCAAGCTCACAGCTCGGCGGCTACGTACATTCACGTTTTCTGGCAAACAAGTCAAATAAACACGTACGACCGAAAACACTAATGAATTAACCGTGGATTTTTCGTGCCAACAATGAATTGAACCCCCCCTACGACGATAAATTATCATGATCTCTATTTTCAACAGTGATTCATTTTTTTTTCACGTATCTTTACTTTCACAAATGCAATCAAATTATTTACCACCCAAGATATACGGTTGAACTATCCCTGTGAAACAAACCACATACACACACCAAAATCACACTAAATTTCCATTTAAATAGTTTGATCGATAAAAAAAAAACCCTCACACGTAGTCGCCAGCAATTAACCGCACTACATCACGCGCGTTTCGGGACATAGTAATTGCAGGCACCTGCAGCTAAAATTAACTGTCCGGATAGGCGCGTACCGCACAGTTAAAAAAGCGTAGAGCCACAGACAGCAACCCGAAAATATATAGCGTGTGGGTGTGTGTGTATGGGGAGGGCTGTGTTCCGGGAAATCGAACGCTCCACTCCAAGTTTACCTAGACACTCCCGTGCACACCGGGGCATTGTGCGTGTAAAAGCACCCTTGAAAACGATACAAAAAAAATCCAGCCGTTGGACGTGTCTTTTCACGCGCCCGAGATGAAAGGATTGTCTAACGAGTGCCTATCAATATATGTATATTATACTATATTATAGGCTTTGAGAAAAAGTGCGCGCGCGAGCTTTTATATTATGGATTTTTTTTAGGGGGGGATGAGACTTATTATTATTTTTTTTAGTCGACGGATCGTTTAGTATCGATTAGTTATGGTTCTTGAATGAAATATAATTAACTAATTCTAATATATCAAATTTACACGTTGAGTATCTTTATTGGCTATTTTGCGATAGTGATTCTAATTAAAATTTATGTTTTTTTTTTTAAATTACTATTCAACGAACATGGCCTTAAGTTTCAACGCATTTTATTAGCAGACGAATTAATTGATATACAATATAATTTTTACAGTATATAAACGGTTCGCAGCTAGGCGGAGGTCATGTTTTTGAACAGTTAACTGATTGAGCCATCTATGTATGATTTTATTTCGTTTTATTCTTGGATTAGAAACTGAACGATATTCATGATTTTTCTTGAGTTATTAAATTTATTGATTTCAAAATAATGTTATTCATACCGCACATATCACAAAATTCATTAAGAAAATCATTAACGATAATACGCGAGCTTTAAGGACAACAAAATGAAAAAGCTTTTTAAAAAAAATTGTCGTGACCAACATCAGATAACCCGATAATTAATTATCGAAAGTTCATACGTCATTAATCTTCAACTCAACAAGTACGCGAAATACGTTGTTTATTTTCTCCGTCACCGGCGAACATTCACGAAAGTACATTTTCTCACAAAACTATCTCGAACGTACAGACGACGAAAAAAAAAAACACGTACATTTCTTCCAGCCTATAGGAATAAGTAAAACAAATGCAAGGTCAGCTAGTATGTCATAAGGGCAGGAGTGATCGCTGCTCTCGGTGCGCAACGTGCATTATTCATTCCCTCCCTCTCCCTCTCTCGCTCATATGGCAATCGTACCCGAGACAATCGCACGCGTGAAATTTGTATATCAATCCGCGAGAAACGTCTCCTCTCTTGCTTTATATGCACTTATGCGCGAGCGACGAGGCAGGTTGTTGCGCGCGGCTCTTGTGTGCAAATCTTCCGTAGGGGATTTTTTATGCCCGGTATAATTTGTTTATAATTTGCCCCGCGACAACCTCTTAAATCTCTCGCGAGTGTCAGTCAACTCAGTCTGCGACTACTATATGCTGCCGACAATGAGATTTGTATGCGTGCGTTTTCTCACGTATGTCAATTAGAGTTGAATAATTTTTTGTGCCTATTCTATGTGGAATTCTTTGTTTACAAAAATGCTTGTTGAAAATATGTTATAATTCCATTTTTTTCTATATACACTACAAAAAACGTTCTTAAATTAAGTAGGAATACTCTTAAAATAAGTGTGCAGCAAATTTAAGAACACGATGTTTTTTAATGAAGCAGCTGGAAATTTGATCTAAAAATGAATAGGTCTTATTCCTTATGCCAAGAAAAGTTTGATGCAAAAAGATTGATCCTAGTAATTGCAAATAATCACGAGAAAAACGAATAATACGAAAGTTCTTAAATTTTCTGCATACTTAAAATAAGAACTATTTTTTGTAGTGTAAATATATATCGTCAACGTTTAATTAAGCTGTTATTTAAAAGGTTGCTATATCTATCTTATCAATAAAGCGCAATTATGTGATACGTCACAACGGTAGTCACCAACCTTATCCGATAGTCCAAGCCGCGCGCAGGGTGATTTATCGATCTGAAAAAAATATCGGTATCGCGTCAAATTAGAAGAAAACAAAATGATAAGGAGGCGCGTACTCGGCCACGTGAGTTCTTTTTCTTTTCGAGCTTGTACAAACGAACTTTTACGGATTCTAAGTTAAAAAAAAATCTCTCAACGATACAACATCGATATCCAATCGTATCGCAATAAAGTTGAGGAAAGAAAAAAGAACGACAAAAAAAAAGAATTCTACCTGCACCGACAAACAGACGAGTGCTTCCTACGCTACTACGTCATAAGATATATATAAGTCCGTGTAAAAGCTTATCAGAAGCGAGATATATACTTTTTTTTTGCCTTGCTTATCAGTCGGTATGATCAGGGATACACAGAGCGCCCGACGATCAGTATCTCAGTGGCTGGCATCGACGCATGTTTTAATAATTTCGGACGTATACCGCGCTTTTATATATATTCTCGCGAGCATCTTTCTCTCTCACTTTGCGCCTCACTTTTTTTTTTACTCTCTCTCTCTCCTATCTTTTCGCCAACGCGCGTTTCGCGAATAAAGTTTAAAAAGGTGAGGTGAATATGCGATACACGAGCGTGGGCGAGAAAGTTTTCTTTTTTTTTTCGGAATATAATATCACTGTACTGTGTGTGTTTTATCTTGTATGCGTGCTCTCAATTGCTTATTGCGTAAGATTGGGGCTCTGTTTGTCGGCGAACTTTTCTGCTGCAATTTAACTGCCTGCCTTGTTTGATAGTAGTATATATAGTGTGCGATTGTTTGTTTGTTCCATTGAAATCGGAATCTTTTTTTTTTCGGGGGGAGTTTGTTGGTCGTTGAACTACGTGATGATAATTTTGGTTGGAGAATGAATTTGACGAATAGTCCGTTGGCATATTGAATTAATTGTTTAATAGAGCTTTGATAGTTTGTTCGCGATTGAAAAATTATAATAATCGTTGAAGAGATCTCAAAGAACATTAAATGTGATATGAGGGTACTTTGTTATATCAATCGTTGAGTAAACTTTCAAAACCTTGAGCGGTCTTACTGGTTTGTTATTGATTAATTGCGATTGACACGAGTAAAACAACAATCATACAATTAATTTTTTTTAAAATTCAATTTTTTCGTGAAACTTTACTCGCAAACAACAAAAAAAAATTTTAAATAGCCCATTTCGTCCTTTCTCACAGTAAACCGATCCTCCGTACAGCATTATGTGAGAGAAAGGGAGAAAGAAAAAAAAGGAGTCAGTCCCTCAAAGAAGAAAAAAGTAAAGAAAAAAAAAGGAAGAATAGACGACATGAGCGACACGAGGCATCTGACGAACCCGAGACTACACATCTGCGGTCGCATCGAGGACAGTTCTAACGCGTCTTCGTCGTCGTCTTTGTGCGGCTGGTTATGCCAGATCCTTAGTCGACTTCGATGCCGCCGACGACGCAAGGAGTGGCGGACTAACGACGGCTCTACTACCCCTGTCAGCGAGACGATGATCGTTAAGGTAATTGACAGTTTCGTTTTTTTTTGTCTTCTTCTTTTATTATTATCGCCGGCAAATGCATGCGGCTAATTTAACTCACTTACGCCCCGTAATTTTGAATACTTTGTGTGTAATTTATAATTTTTTTTTAATGAGCTGTAGTTATTTAACTTCTGAGTGATGAATATACAAATCCCAAATGCAACAACCGATGAAGTTGTGAAAATTAACTTTCTTAGCAAACATCGTAGTTCAAGTGTATAATTCAAACTTTCCTCACTCGCATGATATACTAGCTTTTATTTTCATGTATTTTGAAAATGCACATTTTTTCAACACCGGAATGGTGGGAATATAGAAACATGAATCATTTAAGTAACAAACTTAGAAAACTGACCGATACTGATTATGTTTTAATACAAAGAATTAAATAATTTTTCAACTACTTTTAAATTGTTCTAGCTTAAAAAATACAGATTTTAATTATTTCTTCAAGATTACAGTAATCTAAGAACACTAGTAGTCTAATATAAATAACTGTCTAATCGATGAAATCAAACGATAAGCCTAACAACGTACGCGATTTCATTGTCTAGTAACTGTTAAGTTTAATATTTAATAATATATAACAACATTAATTTCTAAATCTATTTGAGAATATTATTTTGAAATTTTGTAAAGGTCTGTTGGAAGAGAAACAACATGTGTTATGTTGTTTTTTTATATAAAATCGAAAAAGTTTTTAGCTTTGGGTGGCATTCAAAAAAAAAATCTGTAGGAGGCGTGAAACGCGACAGACACGACACGCGCACGAAGATAACGAACTTCAGCTGTTCTCGGCAAAAATAATCTTTTCTGCTACAAAACACTGCTGACAAGTACATTTCTGTAGACACGAGGAAATAGTTAGTTTTTTTTCGCTCTTTTTATTTCTGTTCCGATGGAGGATGATATCGAGGAGGATGAATTTGAGTCAAACGATGAAAATCCGCAAAATGAAAAGTACAAACATATAGCTTTCGAAGATTTTCACTCGCCGAAATTAGTGAGTTAGGTTATAAACCACCACAACATCTGTAAAAACTTTAAAAAAATAATCTCTTGCTTTTTCATTTCAGAAACGTTCATCATCAGATCTCAATTTTCATTGGCTAGCCTCCAATGCTTTATCGGATACCTTCAAGGTAATTCATTCACTAATATTTACGACACTATTCAATTCTTTTTCCAATAAAATAATTTTTATGTTACTATCATAAATCAAAACTTCTTTTATTATCATTTTATCTTCAATTCTGATTTTAACCGTTAAACACCTACATTTAATAAGTTTGAATAAGTCTCATTATCGCTCGTTTCCATCATTCTCCAAATGCCATAAATGTCTCATACAAAAAAAAATAAATAACCGATTAGCATCTCCAGAAAAAAAAAATTGAATCGGTATTGCAGGCCTGTAATCAAAAAAGCTCGACCTCCCATATCGACCACGGTCATCGTATAATCACAGCTCTTTTACACTTGATACAGGTTTTACTGGTGTTCCCGCGAGACGGCGACCAGCAGTCGGAAATAATCGCGGGCGTCGCGCGCAAATTGGGCTGGCGAGTGACGGAGGCGAGGAACGCGGAAGAAGCCACAGAGACGATTCGCTCGCAGTGTCCAGATCTGGCGATCGTCGACCGCAGAGGATCGCTTCGCAGCCAAGATGCCGACGAAATTTGCAGGTCGTCAAGCGTGTCTTGCCTTGATTGTTTTCTGATGATTTTGCGCCTCATTTTATGCGGTTTTTTTAACATTATTTATTGGGTGTTGAATTTGCGGCTTGTTACTGATTTTTTTTAAGGCTGTTCAAATAATTTTATAAAAAACATGTAATAATGGAAAAGCATTGCATTTGCATTATTTTCCTTCAAATTAGTTACTGTTTGAAAGAATTAGTTCATAAAAAATGTATTTATTAATAGAAACAATTCATGCAACAAGACATTTTTTTACAGGACCCTAAACAGTACAGCCAGTAAAAAATCTTGCAGTATTATAGCTCTAGTCAAAAGATCGTAAGTTTCCAAATCTGCGAGAGCCTCGTAGAAAAAAAATATATCAACAATCAATCAAAAGTCATTCAACCTTTTCACAGATTTTTTACAGCGCCACACAACGAAGAAGCAGTCGTACTCGATCTGCTCAACGTCGGCTACAGTCGAGTAAGAATACAAAAATTACTTTTTTAATTGTCGACGATGCAAAAATCATTCTTCACTATATACTAACGCAAAAAAAAAATGTCGGTCAAAGGCGTTAATGGAGTGCTCGCACGAGGATATTTTGATGAACGAGCTGATCGGCATCCACGCCGGCGAGTCTCAACCGAAAAGTCAACTGGCTGCCGCTCAGCTTTTGTACTCGGCCGTCGATAGGTGCCGAGATATTATCCACGTGACTAACGACCAGCACATCGTACAGGTTACACGTCGTATACACTCACACACACATACGCTTTTGGAATTACCCTCGTGACAGGTCATAAATAATAAAGCTCATTTTTTTTTTCTTCAACAGTTCGCCAACAAAGCCAGCGAAAGATTGCTGGGTTACAAGCCCGAAGAGTTGATTGGTCGGAGGATCGAGGATTTCACGACGAACGGAATATTCGCGCTGATGGATCAGCAGCTACAGAAAGGTCGAGAGTTCGAGGGTAATCTCAGCTGGAGGAGGAAAAAGAAAGGATTGTTGAGTATTAGTTGTAGAATCGTACCGATTAGTTTGCCAACGAGGTAAATACTTTTTTTTACGTCTTTATTTATGCGAGTAATCGATACATTGAGTAAGATTGAAAAAGTTTTCTTCTGTTTCAAGCAAAGAAATATACTACTTGTACTTGTATGACAGTATGGGTAACGACGAATCGGCATCGTTACATTCGAATACTCAATACTACTCAGCACGAGGAAGCGTCAGTTCGTTAAGTCGACTACACTCTCCAGATCGGCGAACATCGAGCAGTAAATCAACATAATTTTACGGAAAAAAACACTGAAATCGTTTAGAAATACTGATAAACCTTCATTTTCAGAACCACGACGATCGACAATTGCCAAGCTGCACAATTTACCATTGGAAGCTCCGATAACGAGAATCGTTACGCTACTAGTGAGTGCCGTCCATGACTCTGATTCTCCAGAAGTTGCCGCGCAGATAGGTCAGGTAAAGAATTGACGAATTTTACAACGATAAAAATCAACGTTTCTAATGGCAATCGCATTTTTCCAGGCGATCGATTTATTGAAATCCACCAAATTGTATTCACCGCAACTCAAGGACAACCTGCTCAGCGTGTCAAATCCGATTGCCGCGGATTTACTGGAAGCGCTAATAAATGTAAGTTCGTTACTTTAACTTGCAGATATATTTAAATGACTTCATTGCTGCACGTGATTTTTAGATTCCATCGACAGATCCACGCAAATCTTCTAGTATATCTTTGGAGAGATCTTCTGCAATTTTAAAAATTCTCAATCTCGAACATAATCGAACCGATACGAAAATAACAAAAGCTGTCAAGTGTATACCCGAACTAGAGGAGCTTCTCGAGACTTGTTTCGACTGGAATTTTGATATTTTTAAATTGGAAACTCTTTCCAATCGAAGGTATCTTCCCAAATTATCTAACGAACTAAAAATCAAACATTGTGAATGATAATAAAATTATTTTACATGAATTAGGCCACTATATTTTCTGGGTATGACGCTCATGAGTCATTATCACGTAGCCGAGCGACTTGACTGCGACGAGCGAACGTTGCAAAACTGGTTGACGATCGTCGAAGCGAATTACAACATTCACGTGAGTTATCACAACTCTACACACGCGACCGATGTTCTCCAAGGGGTGGCAAGATTTTTACGTTCTCAAAGGCTTCAGGGGATTCTCGATCCTCTCGACGAAGTGGCTGCACTGATTGCCGCTGCCTCGCATGACATCGGACATCCTGGAAAGTCAAGGTCAATATATATTTTTCTCTCTTGTGAATTTATGTTTGCAAGTGAAAGTTAATAAAAAAATTCGATTGGATAAGGAAAAAAAATTTTTTTTTTCGAAGGGGATTCCCCGAATTTTATGAGTTTAAGTAATTTTCTAGCTTCCTTTCTTTTTGATTGCAATGAAACGAAATCCTTACGCTCTCTTTTGATATTACAGTCAATTTCTATGCAACTCAAGCAATAAATTAGCCATTCTTTACAATGACTTAACAGTTCTCGAGTCACATCACGCAGCGCTCACTTTTAAACTAACGCTTTCCGACGACAACGTCAACATTTTTAAGGTAAGTTTCTCACGCTCTGCAGTTAATATAAAAATTGTTTGAAAAAAAAAAACCTTGTGCAGTATATATGTATAATTATATATATAAATAAACACTCAACTATACACATAGCTCGAGCTTTTAGTACGTAGTTTAAAAATAAAATCCAATCGTAAACTTACAAAACTCGCCGTTACATAACTGACCGTGACAGCGTTAATCGTCCTATCTTAATAACAATGTATATACCCTGAGCAAATAATATTTTTGTCCACAGAATCTAGATCGAGAATTGTACCGTTTAATGAGGCAAAACATAATAGACATGATCCTAGCGACAGAGATGACAAAGCACTTCGAGCACCTCACCAAGTTCGTGAACGTGTGCAGTAAGAGGATGAGCGACACCGATTCCGAGGTGCGTATACATACACACATACACACGAACACTATACAATCAGTCATAGTCCAATAAATCGCACACGTATATATAAGTCCATGGAAAAAGGTATAGAGAGCCCCACCTGACTATACGTCTGCTTCCTCTCTTTCACACACACCTTATTTTCGCTTTCATTGTATGTTGCAAGCTCCCACACTGCACGGGATAATCTTCGCGCGTTGCGCAAATATATCGATCGATATAGATCGCAGCAGCAGCAGCAGCGCGCGCGCGGCAATTACAATATGTATATATAAAGTAAAGGGCTTACTTTATGAGCGTGGCGCAAGTGTGTAATGGCATTGACGTGACGAGCTCGCGGGCGACCTACATTTAGGACAACTCTATCGATATGGATTATAATTTATATTTAAATGGGGTTTTGTAATCACTTCTTTTTTTTTTCGTTTGACGAAACACTTGGCTAAGAAAGTTGATATAGGCGCGTTGAAAACTGCTTATCTCAAATAAATAATGTTTGTCGTTAGTATATAATTAGTTGGGGATTGTGCTTTCAAAAATCTGTCCCATCATTCTTTAAACTATGTAAAAAAAATCTTCTGAGAATCTTCATAAATTGGCATTATTTTCTGATCATAAATATATGGATTACATACATATATAAATATGCACATATAACTGTTTTGTAAAATTGTCAGGTGTTCGACATGGACATAGCGGATACCACGGTGTTCTTGCTGCCGGAGAACGTGACTATGACAAAAAGAATGATGATCAAGTGCGCCGACGTATCGAATCCCACGCGACCGTTCAGACTCTACCTCGAATGGACGAAACGCATCGCCGAGGAATATTTCCATCAGGTAATAATTATTATCCAATCCTTCGTTTTTGTCATCCCTTCCTTTCGTCGCGTGTATTATACGTAGGCTTCTACTTTTACTTTTCAATGTTGTCTCTTCAATGAGTCAGTCTGTCCACAGCGGTAAAGAGATCACGTTAAGTCAATGTTTCGCTATTCGTGAGTGATATAATGTTTGCGGTTAAATACATTTATTTTATAAAAGAAAAATTTCAATAGTATATCAACGTGACGCATCGCGCGAGCGTATATAATATAAACGAAAAATCATGAATAATTCATAGTGAATTTTCTATTTACCTATGAATAGACCGACGAAGAAAAGCGAAAAAATATGCCTGTAGTAATGCCGATGTTCGATAGAAGCTGCTGCTCCATACCGAAATCGCAAATTGGATTCGTCGATTTTATCATCAACGACATGATGGAGGCGTGGGACGGTGAGTAAACTATTCTTTTATTTTCAACGAAAGCGAAACTTGCCTCACTCTCACTTGTAAATATACTCTTCGCCGCGCGAAGGAAAGCCCATTGTCGAGTGAACTTTTCCGAAAGTACATATAGATAACGTAGCTGCTGATTCAATTTAGATTGATTTCAATAGAAACTCTCTTAAGTTTTTGTTTTCGAAAAAAAAAAAAATGGTTTCAGCCTTCATTGATTTGCCGGAAATGATTGGGAATATGAGAGAAAACTACGACAGGTGGAAAGAGTTCAATGTGAGTATACCAACGAATACGTCTTTTTTTAAATGTTTGCGTAAATATTATTGTTTATTTTGAAATACGTAGGAGCTAGGAGTCATGACGATTGAAGATATCACAAAGCTTCAAGAAACTCCAGAATTGAAACTTTATAGCAAAAGTTCATAGTCAATTATATCGCTAAGTAGTTTAAAAAATATCAATTTTTGTAAATAGCAAGTGGAGCCCGTTATTTTTGTATTTATATGCAATAAACAATGTAATTAAAATAAAATATCACATCGCTTCTTTAATTTAAACAAACTTAAAAGCAAAAAATATATTGATTTGAAAAATCAATTGATTATCAGCTTATTATTTTTTGAAATGAAGAATACCAATTCAAACACATCAAGATAAAAAAAAGACACTAAAAATCAATCTCACACGAACAAAAAGACCGAAAAGAAGAAAAAAAAACACTCCTCGCGCGTATCATCGCATTCCAATCGGTATAAGCTCAAAATTCAATCGCGCCAAAGAAGAAAAAAAAGAAGAAGAAGAAGAAAATATATATCATCTGAAGATAGATATAATGCTCGGTCAAAAACACGAAAGCTCATTGCCGTGGAACGCAACAATGAGGATTCTACGGAGCGTTGAAGACATAGCATATGGTAAAAATCGAACAATGACAATAGACGTTATCGCGATCCCCTCGCCTCTCCTTGAGCCCTCGCGCGCACCCGCCATCTCCTCTCTTTATCTGGGTTAATCGTCGCGCTCTATCTTCACGCTCTTCGCGCGACGATTATTGTAAAACACTCGAGCGCGGGTGTGGCGGACGTAATGGCATGGAGACGGTTTTTGAAATTCCGATATCTGTGTCTATACGTGGCTATTATTTATTTTTTTTTGGTACATAAATATTTTATTTCACGATTACTATAGTAGTATGTTTCTTTTTTACGAATTAAGAACTGTGAATACGGAAAATCCTCTTTTCATCATCTGCGAAAAGATAAGAGGAATTTATAGATCATTAATCATTCGTTACAATTGTTAAAAAGTATAATTAGTTAGTAATTACATTGCAGTAAGTGTCCATGCACAATACAAATAGTTTACCACCAGTCAGTTCGCAACGTAGGACACTTCTCATCATCATTAATTGAATCAAAGTTTTAGTTCTCTCCGACAAGTTGTACCAATTACATGCGTAACTAGAAAAAAAATTTACTTTTTTTAAATAAATAATACCCCGAAAAAGCCTATGTTTTTCCTACCAATGATCGAACACACTCTCGCTGGAACTTATGATTTTTTGTCCCGGTAGGAAGATGTAATAAAAGTGAATAAAAGTTGCACCTACTACAACGGCATATCTCAGTGATTCCTCGGGTCGACTCAACTTTAAAAGCAGCTGCAAAATATGTATAAGTCATTGGGGAATGAAAAAAAAATCCGATATGAATGATATTATCATTGCAAATTTGACAAAATTAAATAAGATTAAAAAAATGCATTTATCATATACTCACTATAAACATTCCGCCTCCAACCATGACCATATTCAAGAAAAGTATTATGAGCCAGTTTATATTGAAACACTCTTCAACGATTCGAACGTACCTATATAAACAAGTATAAAAAATACTAACATTCAAGGATTCGCCGTGCACAAATTGCAGACTCTAAAATAATCTTAATTTAGAAATAGAAATCAAAACATTCAATGATCCAGTACTTACTCAATTGTTGTTTGATGCAACTCGATAGCATTAACAATATGATCACGTGCAGCATGATCTTTTGCTACATTATTTCGGCTGTACACATCCATTGTAGCAGCTACTTCGGCAGCTTTAGATAAACGAAAACTAACAAGATAATAGCAACAAGTAATAATATCGAATTGATCAAGCAAACAGTATATTAGAAAAATTTAAGAAAAGAGTCTTACTTAACGAGATTGAAAAGAGCCACGACGTGTTGCACGATCATTATAAATCCAAGATCAAAGGTGACAAATACTGTAATGGTTCCGACTCCACCAAATATAGCTTGAGCGACCATAGGATAGTAATATTCTTCAATGTCGATACCATATTCAGCATAGTAGGGCAGTGCCTTTGGCCGAGTGGCGTTTGGCAAAGGTAAAACAAAGTCGAGAAGCGGAGAGAATACTGGTATTGACAAAAACAACGTTACTCCTATTATCATGTAACCTGCAAGGAATCGAAAAGATTCTATGAAAATCAAGAATTTTAAATGGATTACGAGATATACATTTGGTCAATGTACTTGAGTATAATTTGACTATTTTACTACCGATCGCAGTATACTTGTGCATTATTTTCAATTCTTCCGTGTCTGTCATAATCTTCCAATCGTTTGCTACGCTTACGTAGAGGCTTTTCAACTATATGTGACGGAAAATAAAAAAAAAATTACTTTTTTTTGCGAATGAGCATTTGCGCAAAGCACTTCTATTTATCTACCTGATGCCTGTATACGATGCTGGCAGTTAATTTGGTAAAAATGAGCAATAAGTACATTTCCCCGACTGCGTTTTCAATTACGATATCTATGTTAACTCCAAGTTCGTTCACCCACCTTATCCCCTTGGAAATTTGGCAGGTACAGTTGTTTATAATTTTCTCAAAAACATCGAGTATCAAATTTAAAAACGTACCATCGCGATGGAAAACGACATCGTGAATCCATAAACGTAAATCCAAGCAATGTAATTCTTCCATTTTTGCTTGCGAAATACCCAAAATCCTATGGATTTCTGTAAGAATACCGTCAATTTCCAATAATCGCTTGCAAACAAATCCATACGTATTCAAATGACCTCCGTCCGCTTCGTCTCTACTTTGTAGTTTAAAAATAAAAATAAAATAAAAGTCAATATTTTCAGCGGACGGATATCGCGACGTGCAAAAGTAATGAAATGACTTAATTACCAACACTTTCGCCGTCGACGTGGGATGCACTTGTATAATGCATAATCCGCACCTACGAACTATAAGTGCCAGACAAAAGAAAAGCCTATAACGTCATAAAAAATTCGCCGAAGCTTCCATTTACACGAAATTGACGGTTATTTGCAAGTTTAAGCGAAATACATAATGAGTTTCGGCGTGTAAGTGTATCATTATTTTTGAAAAAAAAAACTATTATTCATTATTCAATTGCAAAATTTATTAGCAATGAAAAAATAATCATGAATTTTTTGTTATAATAAGAGTATTTTGCGCAACGCTGTCATGTCAAACGGAGTTCATAAAAATGTGGATAATTCAGGGGATCTCGAGTGATCGGATCGGATTTTTAATCGCGAAATTAGATCCTCCTTTAATCCCATAGTACTAGCACTACTCTATACGTTCAGCGAGGCGAAACCATGCATAGCTTTAAAGTGTTTTTGCTTTCATTTTATTATTTGTACCGCACATATGCACCATAGACCTTTTGGTATTTTGCCACTTTCTAATTTTCTCAGAGCAATGTTCAATGATGATTAAGCGCTTTGTGCTTTTTTTTTTAAATCGTCGTTAATCTTCATTATTTTCATCTAGTTTTATTATGAAAGTAAGTCTTGTACGTAAAAGTATGAAGTAATCCGAGACTGATGTATATTTTTTTTCAAAACTAACGTTAACGTATTTACACATTTTTGCAATCGATATATTCCGAAAAGAGATCACTTTCTATATAAATGGTTACAAAATTCTGCGGAGAAACCCTCAATTTTGCACGTGAGAAATTTCAATCAACGCAAAACAATTTTAATTCCCCGCAGCTCGCGACAAGAATCCAAATAAACGCGTTCGGGTATAATTAGCCCGTAGTTTTCCATTGCTCAACGCTCATCGTCTGTCATATACATATACGAACTACAAACTCTCGTCGCCTTGGAAAATCGTCACAATTACACTTGGAATTTCACTTCTGCCATAAATAATAACTGCGCGCGCTTCTAATTGAGTGGGAAGCCGCCAAACGTTGGAAGATAAATATCCACGCTCATGTGAAAGACGCGACAAATGAAAAAGAATTCGCGCGTCTATCGGCCAAACTGTTAAATCTGGGTTATAAAACAGACGTAATTAGGCAGCTTTGTCATTTGCGAGCTGATGAAAGGAGAACGTGTATGTTGTCGAGGGAGGCAAAAAAAAAAAAAACGAAGAAGAAGAAGAAAACTCAAGTCGTTTTCGTTGCAGTGCACATGTGAATCATCGTTTGTCCCATTTCTCTCGCACGCGCAGTTTGTTCTCATAGCACTTTGTATTTCAGTGTCACGGGCAAACGCGTGAATGTGTCTTTCTTTCTCTCTTTTTTTTTTGCTGATTGATTGTTCAATTATTTAATAGTGCGTTAGTTTGAGTGGCAAAAGTGACGCTTCCGTTTCAAACTCGCAGCTTCAACTTTCTTCACTTGCACGTAATTGTGGCTTAACTTTTCATTGTATTTATAATTCGATCCTCGCAATTCAACGTCAAATGTATTCTTTCAGTAAAGCAGTGTATTTCACGTCAATTCCAATCATCTGCAACAAGGCGAACTAGAAAAAAAAAGAAAGAAGAATACGGCTACTTAACGAAATCGCAATCTCATTGTTCTCGTCGATTACATATATTATACGAAGGTAATAGAAAAAAAAGCGACGAAGAAGAAGAAGAAGAGCCCGTTATATTATTACGACGTTATTAAATCGGTAACGCAAAAGAATGATGTTACAAGCGTTATACCGTTAGATTTCACGTATCGATAGTGGGTTAACTAACGCCGCGCTGTATGTACGTCTAATTTACAATTTGATCGCGATATCCATCACGGCAATTTAAAAAAAAAAAAAAAAAATAAAAGTTTATTCACGAATTTATTATTGTAAGGTATCCCACGCGCGCGGACTCATCATCACTTTGGTTGACGTGGTCGTAACGCGCGTTACGCCCGTAAAGTTCGTTGCTCGTCCATCCACAGCAGCGTAGGCGTTTATGTGTATGTGTGTCTGCCTTTTTTTTCTAATTTCTTCTTCTGCGAGTAGTGAGACGTCGCGCCGAGACTTGGCATTTAGCGAGATGAAGTTACATTGTAAATACTCATGTTCAAAGTGAATTTCGATGTTCCAAGCGAACCAGCAAATGTTTGCGAACGAGAACAGAATACAAAAATTTGCTAAATGAAATTTCCCTTTAAGGGGGCTGCCCAGTCGAGATTTCAACAAGATAAGCCAAAAAAAAAATTAATTCGAAAATCTAATGAATACTCATTTGAAAAGTACCCAAAAACTAAAAAAAACTATATATTATGAGAAAATGAGTTGTTTTCTCACTTTATGACTGAAAGTTATTCTATGTTAAACAATATTATTACGCGTTTTCTCTTTCAAACCTAATTTTCTGAAAATACAGATTTTCCATTCTTTTCAAACTTCAAAAAGAAATTCGCGACGAACCAATTATCGAAATGAGCTGTAATTTGGTATACTTATTCTATATATCATACGGAACAAAAGTATGGAACAGTTTTTCGTTATTTAATTTCATTTTGAATTGGCGGTGTGATAATCATCATAATAGCCTTAAAATGACGATTTTTCCTTAATTTTGAGGTTTTGCAGCTATATTTTCTTTTCTTTTCAATTAAAAAAAAATTCTGTTCCATACTTTTATTCCGCAAGATATATAGAATCGGTAAGCCAAATTACAGCTTATTTGAATAAATGTTTCGTCGCGAATTTGAATTCAAGTATAAGCCTACTTTATAGTTTTATTTCAATGTTTACGCAATTATCACAACCGTGTTAATTATTTTAAGTAGATTGAAGATGGTTTTCACACGCTTTTCTCATGTGCTAATGTAAGAAAAAAAAATTATTTAAATAGATGGAAACAGTGAAAAAAAATTTTTTTTCGACTGGGCGGCCCCCTTAAGAAAAATAATCTTGATCCCCCCCCCTCGACAACAATTAATAAGACAAGTTGGTTCTCTCGCGGACGCTAATGTATTATAGACTGCTATCGCTATACTAGCCTGAAGGATCATTAATGGATTGGTCTAGCGGTGCGTGATGCGTGTGTAACTTATATATATGCATGTGCCGCACCGCGGCCGGCAAACATATAACAAACTAAAAGATATCGTGCGGCGGTGGCGGCGGGCGCACCCATATATACCCGATACAACACGACGCAGGTGCAATGCTCATCCCTGCGGGCGCGAGGTTGCTAGTGGTCGTTAACCCCTTTTGCAATATCGGCGTCTAGCTTGGGTGTTTATGATTAAGAATTTTTTTTTCTTTTGTTTGTAAGTATGTATTTTTCATTTTAAAGAATTTTGCAATTGAATGAATTTGTTGAATGCTTAGCACATTTTCCCGAATAGTTATTTATACATTATATTGTAGAAATAAAAAAAATAAAAATAAGCAGTGAAATCAATTGCTGCGCTAGCTCGTGTCCTCAATTGATTTTTCATTCGATATATTTATAAAGTTGTATTGACTTGCGTCGCTTGATCGCGATGTTAATATAATGCTGCTAACATCGCGTCGATGCGACGACACTGTAATAAATTGTCAAATAGATAACAGTTCAATAATGGTAATTAATGAAATTGAATAATCTCATATTTAATTAAGTTATCAATTATCAAATAGATCTAGTCAAGATCATTCGTATGTGTTCAAAAAATCTTTGAAAATACTGTAAAATGAATTATTCGATACTAATCACATCGACGGATATAATATCTGCACATTTAATAGTAATGCTCATCATTTGATATAAATAATAGCCTAATGTATGTTTCTCGTTTGAATGCTCATACACTTATGCGTCTATTTCAAATTGATTTGCAAGTTGGTAACACTGCCGATAATGCTGATCTCGGTAGTATGCACTATGCAGCTATAGTTTATATGTGCATGTTTGGTTTCAATATAGTCAGTGCATATCGTTGCCAGTGCACACGTTGCATCTTAACGCTGATCACGCTATCAATTTCGTTTAATAACACGGAATAGTTTAATGATTTAATTATTGCAACGTTAGTTTCTTGAGATTCTTTTTTTGATCATTAGACTAATGGATATTTTGCAGCCAGTGCCACTGGACGAATGGAGTTTATTGCGAGATTCTCTCAAGCGCGATTGGCCTACTTACTCTTATGTACGTATATGCATGTATATTAGCTTGTGGAATATTTTATTTTTAATTTGGACTTTAAAAACAAAATAGTTTTATGGAATATTTTTGAATTTTCTCACCTCCAAGTAAATAAGTGTTTATCATTATTTCAGTATTACTACTTGATCCACAATGCAATCAAGTGGAAAAAGAAAGATCCTGAATTTAAACTACAAATTTTCTGTCCGAACGGTGACGTCAACGCTGGTACTTTCCTTTGCATTTCAACAGTGAGTATCAAATATTAATACTATAGCAAATATTAATACTGTAGCAAAATTGAATTAATATTTAAAGTAATTTTTCAGCAAGCGTGGTATAGTGTGTCTGTATTCACATTCAAAGAATCGAAAGATTTATTGCGACGAGTCTTGAAGGAAACAGAAATAATAAATTGGAATGAGTGTATTTTATTACCCGCCGTTCATCCACACTTCAACGACGTTGTAGACAATTTTCTTAATCAAGAGGGAGACCGTAAAAATTTTACAGTAGAGGATAAACATACGTCAGGGAATTATTTCAAATCGAATGAAGAATGTCTACAAATCGAAGTATCGTAAGTAAAAATCATCTTGAAAAACACATAATCTTTTAAACAAAATTAATCAACACCGACTAACTGTCAAAAGGGTTCCCGAAGAATGCGAGCTTCGACACCTAAAAGAATCTCATATCCCATTCATTCATTCGGTATGGCCTCATCGGAGTTTAAAGGAACCTGAAAAAACGATCGACTTTTTAGCATCAATAGTCAGATTGAACAGAGGCATTGGACTCTTTTTGAAAAAAGAAGGCGCTTTAGTCTCATGGATTCTACATTTTGCCTGGGGTGGCTTAGGAGCGCTCCAAACTGTTGAAGAATACAAGCGAAAGGGTTACGGTAAAATCGTCGTGAAGGCTTTAGTCAAAGAAATGGCCGAAGAAGAAAATTTAGATTCTTTCGGGTTTGTCATGAATAACAACGTACCGTCTGAGAAACTGTTTGAATCCTTAGGATATAAACACCTGCAGGATGTTACTTTTTATACTCTCCATCCCAAGCTGAATTATAATTAAATATGCTATGGAAATAAAAAATTTTCTTGAAAAGAAAGCTTGGATCATTAAAAAATATTCCGCTTCAATTTCAACAAAGAATTGAGTGAGCGTAGAAAAATAATTTCTCACCTATTCGGCAACATTTAGAATCATGCCCATCACTGATGATTAGATTAATATAAATGACAATCTAAACATGAATCCCGCATAAGGCTACCACGAATTCTTAAACTTATACATTCATAATTATTAATAATTTCCCTGACAAACAAACAACGACCTTATGTGGTTGATAGTCGGGTGCTAAGTAGTCGTTAGGTGGTCGCTACTAAAAGACTCGAAAAGCTTGATTCAACCTGAAATCTCGATCGAATATGTAAAGTCTAAGAACCTAGCGTCATAGCAAAGCGCGATATCGCGGTGCGCAGCTGAATAAAAGAGCGAGACCACGTCGTATGGAAGGTGTTGAATAATTTAATTGAACTGGTAATCGAAATATTATTCATAAAAACGATATTTCGATTTTTTAGCCCGGAACAAAAAAACTTACATTAGTTTTTCTTAAGTTTTTACGGCGTTGTTGAAAGCCAAATGACGTTCTTCCTCCTGGGCACGAGCTGCGACCCTTTGTCGCAGCAGCTTCCGTTTGCACATTTTC